>JALIZH010021305.1:0-36126 GCA_030522465.1 Rhipicephalus appendiculatus | reverse complement strand
CGTGACGCGAGCCCGCGCCGCGTCTGGATTGGCTTGCCGGCGCTGCCGTGCCGCTGCAGCTTCACGAGCCCGAAAATCGGGATCCGCTTGTTTGCGTCGTTGTTCATCGTCATCAGCGTCATCGCCATCGTCATGGCGTATAATGGTTACCTTGCATGTGCTGTGCCGTGGTGGCAGCGTCATTGTCATCGCACTAGCGTGGCTACGCCGAGTGACCCCGGCGGAGTTATGGACAAGCCTCGACCTTAAGGAGCTTCGCCCGTAAAACTTCCCCCATCTCCCGCTAAAGGGAACCATGTGTGGATGCGAAGCAGCGGGGGAGATGGCTGGCTTGAGCGGGAGAAACGTCGCGGCTCCCGATTCGCGGCCTCGGCGCTCATCGCGGCGCTGCACAGGAGAGAGAATGAGGCGCGCGCGCTCCGTCATTTTCTTACCGCGGAACTATCGTGGCGCCCCCAGCGGCGTATGCAGCTGTTGCCCCACCTGTCGTGCGCGCTGCTCCGGTAGAGTAGAGGAATTCCAGAGGAGAGGACGGGGGGGAGCGTAGGAAAAGAGAGAGAGGAGGAGGGGACGCGCATGCGCTGTAAGCGTGTGGGACGCGGGAAGGAGGGAAGGAAAAAGCCCCCGCATGCAAGATCAAGGAATGCATTAAACCGGACGCGGGTGCCGCTCCGTAGAGTAGAAGATTCTTAGAGGAGAGAAGGGTGCGGAGCGTAAGAGAGGAGAGAAAGAGGGGGGTGTGGGACGAAGGAAGGAGGGACGGACAAAGCCCCCGCATGCACATGCAAGCAGAATCAAGGAATGGCGTCAACGGGACGCGGGCGCCGCTCCGTAGAGTACAGGATTCCTAGAGGAAAGAAAGGGGCGAGCGTAGGAAAGGAGAGAGAGGGGGGTGTGGGACACGGGAAGGAGGGACAGAAAAAGCCCCCGCAAGCACATGGAAGCAAGATCCAGGAATGGAGTCAACGGGATGCGGGCGCCGCTCCGTAGAGTAGAGGATTGCTAGACGAGAGAAAAGTGGGGAGCGTAGAAGAGGAGAGAGAGGGGCAGTATGGGACACGGGAAGGAGGGACGGGCAAAGTCCCAGCAAGTACATGCAAGCAAGATCAAGGAATGGAGTCAACGTGGACGACAGACACCACCGGTAGAGCTCGTTATTCTTTGCTTGTACCCACCACCTGCCTAGCCATTGCTAAGCAGCCACTCCGTGCTCTCGGCCATGGCTCTGAGGACTGTGGTGGTGGTTGACGGCCTTATTGTACTACAGTGTTCTGGTTCGCATAGTGGCTGCTTCCCTACTTCATGAAAGTGACCGGACGTGGGAGGGATGGCCACAGCCCCGAGCATAAGATGTTTCGCATATAAAATTCCCCATTTCACGTTAAAGGGAACCATGTGTGGATGCGAAGCAGCGGGGAGATGACTAGCTTGAGCGGGAGAAACGTCGCCGCTCCCGATTCGCGGCAGCGGTCCGGGCGCTCATCGCGGCGCTGCACAGGAGGGAGAATGAGGCGCGCGCGCTCCGTCATTTTCATACCGCGCAACTACCGTGGTGCCCACAGCGGAGTATGTAGCTGTCACACCACCTGTCGTGCGCGCCGCTCCGTAGAGGATTCCTAGAGGAAAGGACGGGGGGAGCGTACGAGAGGAGAGAGAGGGGCAGGGTACGTGCATGCGCTGTGGGGGGAGCGGGACGCGGGAGCCTCTCCGTAGAGTAGACGATTTCTAGAGGAGAGAGGGGGGGAGAGCACGCGCTTGCGCTGTGGGACGCCGGAGCCGCTCCGTAGAGTAGAGGATTCCTAGAGGAGAGACGGGGGAGAAGACGCGCATGCGCTGTGGGTATCTGGGACGCCGGGGCCGCTCCGTAGAGTATTCCAAGGTGATTCCAAGAGTAGAGGAAGGGGGGTGAACGTACGAGAGCATAGGGCAGGGGAGACGCTCCGTAGAGTAGATGCTTCCTAGAGGAGAGAAAGAGGGTGAGCGTAGGAGAGAGAGGGGGGAGGGGACGCCTATGCGTTGTGGGAAGGAGGGACGGACTAAGCCCCCTCCAAACACATGCAAGCAAGATCAAGGAATGGGGTCAACCTGTGCGACAGACACCACCTGCCCAGCCATTGCTGAGCAGCCTCTCTGTGCTCTCGGCCATGACTCAAGGAATGGGGTCAACCTGGGCGACCGACACCATCTGCCTAGCCATTGCTAGGCAGCCTCTCTGTGCTCTCGGCCATGACTCTGATGATTGTAGTAGGGTTGACGGCCTTCATATTACTACAGTGGTCTGGTTCGCATAATGGGTGCTTCCCTACTTCATGAAAGTGGCCGGACGCGGGACGGGGGACGTGGGACGCGGGACGCGGGACGCGGGACGGACAGAGCCCCGAGCATAAGACGCTTCGCATCTAAAAGACTTCCCCATCTCCCGCTAAAGGGAACCATGTGTGGATGCGAAGCAGCGGGGAGATAATTAGCTTGAGCGGGAGGAACGTCGCCGCTCTCGTTTCACTGCAGAGGCCCGGGCGCTCATCGTGGCGCTGCACAGGAGAGAGAATGAGGCGTGCGCGCTCCGTCATTTTCATACCGCGGAACTACCGTGGCGACCCCAGCGGAGTATGCAGCTGTCGCACCACCTGTCGTGCGCGCCGCTCCGTAGATAATTCCTAGAGCAGAGAACGGGGTGACCGTAGGAGAGGAGAGAGAGGGGGGAGGACACGTGCATGCGCTGTGGGGGGTGTGGGACGCGGGAGCCGCTCCATAGAGTTGAGGATTCCTAGAGGAGAGAGGGGGGGAGAGGACGCGCATTCGCTGGGGGGGGATGTTGACGCGGGCGCCGCTCCGTTGAGTAGATGATTCCTAGAGTAAAGAAAGGGGGGTGAGCGTAGTACAGGATAAAGGGAGGAGACGCGCATGTGCTGTGGGTGGTGTGGGAAGCGTGGGCCGCTCCGTAGAGTAGAGGATTCCTAGAGTAGATAAGGGGGTGAGCGTAGGAGAGGATAGAAAGAGGAGGGGAGGGGACGCGCATGCGCTGTGGTGGTGTGGGACGCGGGACGGACTAAGCCCCTCCAAACAAGATCTAGGATTTGGTGGGGAATACCAGCAGAGCCAAAAAGAAAGCAGAAGGAACCGAGAATAAAAGTCAGTTGTTAGTCCAGCATTCTACCTGTCTCTGTCTCTTTTTTCTTGTCTCGGTTCCTTCTGCTTTCTTTTGGTTCTGCTGGTATTCCCACGAAGACTATGTACCAACTTGCCCAACAAGCCATCCTAATGAAGATCCAGGAATGGGGTCAACCTGGGCGCCAGACACCACCTGCCTAGCCATTGCTTAGCAGCCTCTCTGTGCTCTCGGCCATGACTCTGATAACTGTGGTAGTGGTTGACGGCCTTCATATTACTACAGTGTTCTGCTTCGCATAATGGGTGCTTCCCTACTTCGTGAAAGTGGCCGCAAACCAGACGCCAGACGCGGGACATAGCCCAGCCACCTCCAACCACAGGCAAGCAAGATCAAGGGATGTGGTCAACCTCGGCGACAGACACCACCTGCCTAGCCATTGCTAAGCAGCCTCTCTGTGCTCTCGGCCATGACTCTGATGACTGTAGTAGTGCTTGACAGCATTCATATCACTACAGTGTTCTGGTTCGCAAAATGGGTGCTTCCCTATTTCATGAAAGTGGCCGGACGCGGGACGGGAGACGCGGGAGGGACGGACAGAGCCCCGAGCATAAGATTCTTCGCATCTAAAAATTTCCCATCCCGCGCAAAAGGAAACCATGTGTGGATGCGAAGCAGCGGGGAGATAATTAGCTTGAGCGGGAGGAACGTCGCCGCTCTCATTTCACGGCAGTGGTCCGGGCGCTCATCGCGGTGCTGCACAGGAGAGACAATGAGGCGCGCGCGCTCCGTCATTTTCATACCACGGAAATACCGTGGCGCCCCCCAGTGGAGTATGCAGCTGTCACACCACCTGTCGTGCGCGCCGCTCCGTAGAGGATTCCTAGAGGAAAGGACGGGGAGGACTGTAAGAGAGGAGAGAGAGGAGAAGAGGACGTGCATGCGCCGTGGGGGGTGTGGAACGCGGGGGGCCGCTCCGTAGAGTAGAGGATTCCTAGAGGAGAGAAAGGGGGTGAACGTAGGAGAAAGAGTGGGAGGGGACGCGCATGCGCTGTGGTGGTGTGGGACGCGGAAAGGAGGGACGGACTAAGCCCCCCTCCAAACACATGCAAGTAAGAATAAGGAATGGGGTCCACCTGGGCGACAGACACCACCTGCCTAGCCATTGCAAATCAGCCTCTCTGTGCTGTCGGCCATGACTCAAGGAATGGGGTCAACCTGGGCGACAGACGCCACCTGCCTAGCCATTGCTAAGCAGCCTCTCTGTGCCCTCGGCCATGACTCTGATGACTGTGTTAGGGATGACGGCCTTCATATTACTACAGTGTTCTGGTTCGCATAATGGGTGCTTCCCTACTTCATGAAAGTGGCCGGACGCGGGACGGGGTACGCGGGACGCGGTACGCCGGACGGACATAGCCCCGAGCATAAGATGCTTCACATCTAAAACAACATAAAAATTCCCCATCTCCCGCTAAAAGGGAACCATGTGTGGATGCGAAGCAGCAGGGAGAGAATTAGCTTGAGCGGGAGGAACGTCGCCGCTCTCATTTCACGGCAGCGGTCCGGGCACTCATCGCGGCGCTGCACAGGAGAGCGAATGAGGCGCGCGCGCTCCGTCATTTTCATACCGCGGAGCTACCGTGGCGCCCCCCAGCGGAGTATGCAGCTGTCACACCACCTGTCGTGCGCGTGGCTCCGTACAGGATTCCTAGAGGAAAGGACGGGGGGGGGGACCGTAGGAGAGGAGAGAGAGGGGACATGCTTGCGCTGTGGGGGTGTGGGACGCGGGAGCCGCTTCGTAGAGTAGATGATTCCTAGAGGAGAGAAAGGCGGTGATCGTAGGAGAGGATAGGGGAGGCGCATGCGTTGGGGGGGGGGGGCGGGGTGTGGGACGCGGGGGCCGCTCCGTAGAGTAGAGGATTCCTAGAGGAGAGAAAGGGGGAGGGGACGCGCATGCGCTGTGGGACGCGGGACGGACTAAGCCCCCCTTCAAACACATGCAAGCAAGATCAAGGAATGAGGTCAACCTGGGCGACAGACACCACCTGCCTAGCCATTGCTAAGCAGCCTCTCTGTGCTCTCGGCCATGACTCAAGGAATGGGGTCAACCTGGGCGACAGACACCACCTGCCTAGCCATTACTAAGCAACCTCTCTGTGGTCTCGGCCATGACTCTGATGATTGTAGTAGGGTTGGCGGCCTTCATATTACTACAGTGTTCTGGTTCGCATAATGGGTGCTTCCCTACTTAATGAAAGTGGCCGGACGCGGGACACGGGACGCGGGACGGGGGGACGGAAGACGCGGGACGGAGCATGCGGGAGGGACGGACAGAGCCCCGAGCATAAGATGCTTCGCATCTAAAATACTTTCCCATCTCCCGCTAAAGAGAACCATGTGTGGAAGCGAAGCAGCGGGGGAGATGACTAGCTTGAGCGGGAGAAACGTCGCCGCTCCCGATTCGCGGCAGCGGTCCGGGCGCTCATTGCGGCGCTGCACAGGAGGGAGAATGAGGCGCGCGCCCTCCGTCATTTTCATACCGCGCAACTACCGTGGTGCCCACAGCGGAGTATGTAGCTGTCACAGCACCTGTCGTGCGCGCCGCTCCCGTAGAGGATTCCTAGAGGAAAGGACGGGGGGGGGGGGGGGAGCGTACGAGAGGAGAAAGAGGGGCAGGGTACGTGCATGCGCTGTGGGGGTGCGGGACGCGGGAGCCGCTCCGTAGAGTAGAGGATTTCTAGAGGAGAGAGGGGGGAGAGCACGCGCTTGCGCTGTGGGGATGTGGGACGCCGGAGCCGCTCCGTAGAGTAGAGGATTCCTAGAGGAGAGACGGGGAGAAGACGCGCATGCGCTGTGGGTATCTGGGACACCGGGGCCGCTCCGTAGAGTATTCCAAGGTGATTCCAAGAGTAGAGGTACGGGGTGAACGTACGAGAGCATAGGGCAGAGGACGCTCCGTAGAGTAGATGCTTCCTAGAGGAGAGAAAGGGGTAGGGGACGCCTATGCGTTGTGGTGGTGTGGGAAGGAGGGACGGACTAAGCCCCCCTCCAAACACATGCAAGCAAGATCAAGGAATGGGGTCAACCTGGGCGACAGACACCACCTGCCCAGTCATTGCTGAGCAGCCTCTCTGTGCTCTCGGCCATGACTCTGATGATTGTAGTAGGGTTGACGGCCTTCATATTACTACAGTGGTCTGGTTCGCATAATGGGTGCTTTACTACTTCATGAAAGTGGCCGTACGCGGGACGCGGGACAGGGGACGCGGGACGGGGGACGCGGGACGCGGGACGGAGAGAGCCCCGAGCATAAGACGCTTCGCATCTAAAAGACTTCACCATCTCCCGCTAAAGAGAACCATGTGTGGATGCGAAGCAGCGGGGAGATAATTAGCTTGAGTGGGAGGAACGTCGCCGCTCTCATTTCACGGCAGCGGTCCGGGCGCTCATCGCGGCGCTGCACAGGATAGAGAATGAGGCGCTCGCGCTCCGTCATTTTCATACCGCGGAACTACCGTGGCGCCCCCCAGCAGAGTATGCAGCTGTCACACCACCTGTCGTGCCCGCCGCTGCGTAGAGTTTTCCTAGAGGAAAGGACGGGGGGGGATCGTAGGAGAGGAGAGAGAGGGGACGTGCATGCGCTTTGGGGGGTGTGGGACGCGGGAGCAGCTCCGTAGAGTAGAGGATTTCTAGAGGAGAGAGGGGGGAGAGGACGCGGATGCGCTATGCGGATGTGGGACGCGGTCGCCGCTCCGTAGAGTAGATGATTCCTCGAGTAGAGAAAGGGGGGTGAGCGTAGAGAGCATAGGGGAGACGACGCGCTGTGAGACGCGGGGGGCCGCTCTGTAGAGTAGAAGATTCCTAGAGGAGAGAAAGGGGGGTGAGCGTAGGAGAGAGAGGGGGGAGGGGACGCGCATGCGCTGTGGTGGTGTGGGACGCGGGACGGACTAAGCCCCCTCCAAACACATGCAAGCAAGATTAAGGAATGGGGTCAACCTGTGCGACAGACACCACCTGCCTAGCCATTGCTAAGCAGCCTCTCTGTGCTCTCGGCCATGACTCTGGTGACTGTAGTAGTGGTTGACGGCCTTTATATTATTACAGTGTTCTGGTTTCCATAATAGGGTGCTTCCGTACTTCATGAAAGTGGCCGGACGCGGGACGGGGGGACGTGGGACGCACAGAGCCCCGAGCATAAGATGCTTCGCATCTTAAAGTTCCCCATCTCCCGCTAAAGGAACCATGTGTGGATGCGAAGCAGCGGGGAGATAATTAGCTTGAGCGGGAGGAACGTCGCCGCTCTCGTTTCACGGCAGAGGTCCGGGCGCTCATCGCGGCGCTGCACAGGAGAGAGAATGAGGCGTGCGCGCTCCGTCATTTTCATACCGCGGAACTACCGTGGCGCCCCCAGCGGAGTATGCAGCTGTCGCACCACCTGTCGTGCGCGTCCGCTCCGTAGATGATTCCTAGAGGAGAGAACGGGGTGACCGTAGGAGAGGAGAGAGGGGGGTGGACGCGTGCATGCGCTGTGGGGGTGTGGGACGTGGGAGCCGTTCCATAGAGTAGAGGATTCCTAGAGGAGAGAGGGGGGAGAGGACGCGCATGCGCTGTGGGGATGTTGACACGGGCGCCGCTCCGTAGAGTAGATGATTCCTAGAGTAATGAATGGGGGGTTAGCGTAGTACAGGATAAAGGGAGGAGACGCGCATGTGCTGTGGGTGGTGTGGGAAGCGGGGGGCCGCTCCGTAGAGTAGAGGATTCCTAGAGTAGATAAGGGGGTGAGTGTAGGAGAGGATAGAAAGAGGAGGAGGGGACGCGCATGCGCTGTGGTGGTGTGGGACGAACTAAGCCCCCTCCAAACAAGATCTAGGAATGGGGTCAACGTGGGCGACAGACACCACCTGCCTATCCATTGCTTAGCAGCCTCTCTGTGCTCTCGGCCATGACTCTGATAACTGCGGTAGTGGTTGACGGCCTTCATATTACTAGAGTGTTCTGCTTCGCATAATGGGTGCTTCCCTACTTCGTGAAAGTGGCCGCAAACCAGACGCCGGACGCGGGACATAGCCCAGCCACCTCCAACCACATGCAAGCAAGATCAAGGGATGTGGTCAACCTGGGCGACAGACACCACCTGCCTAGCCATTGCTAAGCAGCCTCTCTGTGCTTTCGGCCATGACTCTGATGACTGTAGTAGTGGTTGACAGCCTTCATATCACTACAGTGTTCTGGTTCGCATAATGGGTGCTTCCCTACTTAATGAAAGTGGCCGGACGCGGGACACGGGACGCGGGACGGGGGGACGGAGGACGCGGGACGGGGGGACGCGGGAGGAACGGACAGAGCCCCGAGCATAAGATGCTTCGCATCTAAAATACTTTCCCATCTCCCGCTAAAGAGAACCATGCGTGGATGCGAAGCAGCGGGGAGATTGCTGGCTTGAGCGCGAGAAACGTCGCCGCTCCCAATTCACGGCAGCGGCCCGGGCGCTCATCGCGGCGCTGCACAGGAGAGAGAATGAGGTGCGCTCGGTCCGTCATTTTCATACCGCGGAACTACCATGGCGCCCCCCAGCTGCCGCACCACCTGTCGTGCGTGCCGCTCCGTGGAGTAGATGATTTCTAGAGGAGAGAACGGGCGGGACCGTAGGAGAAGAGATAGGGTGGAAGGGATGCGCATGCACTGTGGAAGTGTGGGAGGCGGGCGCCGCTCCGCAGAGTACGGTATTCCTGGAGGAGAGAAAGGGGAGATTGTAGGAGAGGAGAGATAGGGGGGAGGGGACGCGCATGCGCTGTGGGGGGTGTTGGACGCGGGACGGACAAAGCCCCCCGCAAGCACATGCAAGCAAGATCCAGGAATGGAGTCAACGGGACGCGGTCGCCGCTCCGTAGAGTAGAGGATTCCTAGAGGAGAGAAATGGCGGGAGCATAGGAGAGCAGAGAGAGGGGCTATGGTACGAGGTGAGCAGGGACGGACAAAGCCCCCGCGAGCACATGCAAGCAAGATCCAGGAATGGAGTGAACGGGACGCGGGCGCTGTTCCGTAGTATAGAGGATTCCTAGAGGAGAGAAAGGGCGGGAGCATAGGAGAAGAGAGAGAGGTGCTGTGGGACGCGGGAAGGAGGGACGGACAAAGCCCCCGCAAGCACATGCAAGCAAGATTAAGGAATGGAGTCAACGTGGGCGACAGACACCATCGTTAGTGCGCTTTATTCTTTCCTTGCTCCCACCACCTGCCTAGCCATTTCTAAGCAGCCACTCTCTGCTCTCGGCCATGTCTCTGATGACTGTCGGGGTGATTGACGGCCTTATTGTACTACAGTGTTTTGGTTCGCATAGTGGGTGCTTCCCTACTTCATGAAAGTGATCGGACGCGGGACGCCGGACGCGGGACGCGGGATGGACGGACACAGCCCCGAGCATAAGATGCTTCGCATCTAAAACATGGAGAGTTCGCCTCGAAAGGCTGCCGGCATGCTTAATACATATGTAGTGTGGGCGGATAGTGTATGCGATTGACTCGAGCGGCTACGGCATTACTTGGGACTCGAAAGAATAGTCGGCACCAGACAGTGCCAAGCACTCACCGCGTACCAGTCACCACGCGCCAATGGCGCGCTTCTCCTAAGAAAATGCCTTTCCGGACTATTTCAAGAAATAAATCGCTGAGTGTCTTGTGCCCACCACTCTGATATATGTGTCACAAATTATTTTTTTTCGCGAATTTTATTCGCGAACAGAGCGATCTGGGTCAGTTTTCACGCGACATAGTTAAAACGTTCGTTTCGCAGAAATTCCCATGTCTGTGTCTGCGGAGTCTTGGGTTCGGATCGAAAATTCTAAGTAGATTCAAATAAAGATTGACACTTTGGGTTTCCTTACGGATAAGTTAAATTGAGTTTGGCACTTTGGATTTTCTCGTGACACAGTTTAGGTCTCCACCGAGAAGTGATGGTAGGATAGCAATTAGGGAGGCAATTGTGTGTTTTTATGTGAGTGCCTGTGTCCGCGTGCGTCTGAGTGTGGGTGTGCGTGTGTGTGTGTGTGTTTGTGTGTGTGTTTGTGTGTGTGTGTGGGGGGGGGGGGTGTCCTTCTTCATGGCTGCTGCTGCTGCAGTTTATGGCCTTAGTGGAACTTTCCATGGAACTTTACAGGAGCTGCTGCACGGACCAAGGTCATCCGGATCTTGGGTCATATAAGACATCCATGCAGGTGGCCTTAGGGTGCCCAAAATTATTCAACAGTCATTCCACATGATTTACAAACTGTTTGCGAAACTCCTTTTTTACATGGTATTAAAGCATGGTTACGCGTTGTAGAAAAAGTTACGTTTGTTGCAGTTCTGCTCGCCATAGCCACATCAGGTATCGTCGCCATTTGGCAAAGCTGGTCCTCCAGCTTTCTGTCGTCGGCTCTTGGCGCCAGGCACCGCCCACTAACGGCTGCGCTGGTAAAATGAGCGCCGCTGGAAAGCGCGCATTTGCTACGCTTCTAATTGCACCTGCCAATATCGACCTCGATATAGAAGTTGCAACAACGGGAACCGAAAAAATGAAGAGAGCTGGATTTTCCCCGGTACCTCAAGCACAGCTGCATCAATGGCCGGGAACCTGATCGTTCAGCGCGAAATGTATAAGTTCGTCCGGAACGACAGATGGATTGAGGAAACTGAACCACACATCGGGGAACAGTTATTGAAACAATCTTTTCGCGTATAAGCTGGAACATTTGGATACCTCTTCCGGTGAGTGCTGCCGGCCCATAATGCAGCACAAGGCGACTGCGATACGCCAAGAAATGTCCATGGAAATGCGAGCAACTGTGAAACTTTCCAAGCTTTGTTCCTCCGCTAAAGACAGATCTATAGCTAAACAATGACAGCAGTCCCCCCCAAAGAGCTTTTACGGAAAGCAAAGCGTAAAGGTACTAAAGGCGCTACGGGAGATTATAAACTTGAACCATAAGACCTGCATTAATTTCTTATGTTCATAAGGTATCGCACGACCTGAATTAGCAGGAACGTGGCACGAAACCTGACACCACGTACACGCAATGTGTCAAAGGCGTGGTTTATGAAATTCCACTTGTGCCAACTCGTACAATGGACAGACCGAGCACTCAATCAACAACCCAGGGAGCATGAACTATATATATATTGAGGGATGGTCTGGTGCATTTGATAATGCACTGCAAAACCTGCAAATGTCCACCACATTTTAAAGAGTTAAAGATGTTAAGCAGAAGCAAGTATCATGTGCGCGTGAGTTGATGGAAGCGTATCACATAAAAAATGGAGCTACTTCCATCAGCGATACGTTAATTACGTTGTACGTGTCGGAGAAAAAAAACTAGTTTGATCACTGCATAGACTAAGGTTGATGTGAGACGGCGCATGTATGTTGTCTTTATTTCTGCGCTCAGACATATTCAGTTGGAAGTGCAACTCGTCCTGTCGTTGAGTTCCTCCTTTTGTGTCTGTTTTTGCACTGCGGCTAAACTATGAGTTTGAAAAAATACGACCTAGGCCAGCAAACAGTCTTGTTGAAAAGTATTTCTTGCCAGTATTTTCCAAGTTCGCTCTTACAGTGGCGACAAGATCGTTAGTTATACCGTTGCAACCACTTGCCGTGAAAATACAGTGGTTTCTGCATGAGGAAATGACTTATTGCAGCGGTCTCAAACTCGCTTGCGGCCCGCACTTCCTTGCACTCTAAGAACTATGAGATTGCCGGGCACTCTCTTTGGGAGAGTACTTTTCGTCTTATATTTACTCCCTCTTCAATAGTAAATCACCTCTTTTTGAGGCACAGCATAGTAATGCCCCCCAGAAAGGGTCAAAGTACCCCACCCCAACAGAGTATCGTAACTCTGGCCGAAGCAGAGTAGCATGACCTCACCAAAGGGAGTAGTAGTACACCTCACGAAAAAAATAGCAGAACTCAAGCCAAAATTGGCCTTCAGAATTGCTTTGAACATTTTTCATCACGCGCAGACCGTAATGGTGTCCAGATAACCTCACTACGGCAAAAAAAAATTGAAAAGATGTCTAAGTGAGACTCGAACCCCCCGACCTTCAGACGCTCATCATATTGCCAGTCCGACATGCTACCGCTACGTCACGCTGGGACATGGAAGAATGGGCGTTTATTTTTTCGTGTTGTAAGTAATGTCGGTGATCTGTCTTCATTTTCTTGTTTAGGCACGCAGATTTGAGTGTCTCCGCACGCGCGACAACCAAACGTACTGTAGTGCATGTGTTTGTTTGTGCTTCGGAAGATCAGAACGTCAATGCTACACGTTTTGCACTAAAAAAGATTAGTGTAACCGAAGATATGTACGGCATTGGCACTGACTTGCTAAATGGTTAGTCATTTCTGTTTGGGAAACCATCGCACTTCTGAACTGCACACTGAACAATTTGGTTTTCGTCACTGCCTTGGACATAGGTTCAGGTCATTCTCGTTCACGTTCCGCGACTACAGCCATAATACTTCACTGTAGCAGTACCGTGCATTAGGCTTACGGCAGCATCCTCTGCGCGCGACGTTCGTAGCGAAAAACATGAACATCGATATACGAAGAATGCAATAACCAATTTGAATTGTGTTTCGATCATGACCAATTCAATGAGGTCATAATGGCTAACAACTACACAAATCCGACGATAAAAACGCGGATATCAAGAGTTCCAAGTGCCTTCGAGTGCGCTCAAATTCACATGGGAGGCGCTGGAAACTGTTCTTGTTATTAGTCGTCTCCAACGCCACAACACACAAATGCAGTATTCTTTACTGCATATATGTATTGTTATTAAGAAGCGGTAATCACTCGCGATGTACCGGCACATCGATATATAGATCAGGAGCAGGAGTATAGCCGTGTTTTACTCTCTCGTGCCTTAAGAGTGTATGGGCATTCCGCTCTCTCTGAGAGAGGTAGAGTATAAAGCACTTTCCCTTCTCTCCTTTCATATAGAGTGAATAATGCTTTCACTCCATCCGATTATTTGCGAGAGTAGAATACACTCTGAAGAGTAACTCGGCCTCTTTACTCTTGCGATATCCTCAGCAGTTTTTAGAGTGTGTCTTCAGCCCACATGTTTTTATTTTCCGATTACGTAAGTTCTTACGCTACGCAGGCATGACTGGTCTAAAACATTCTTTTTGTGAGGCACCCCATGTGGTCACCATGTGTCGAAACGTAACCGTGAAACAAAAACTATATTTCAGAATTGTCATCCCCGCACTTTCGCCATTTCGGAGATTGCTTCAAAATAGTTTCAATTCTGGTACCAAATCTACTTCAGAAGTGACCCGGATATGAGATATGGGAAAGGTTTGCTTCTTTGAAACCTTGCAAATGAAAAACGCTTTCTTCCCCTCCCCCCCCCCCCCCGCTCTTACATTCTTCACTGCCCCGGGGCCTTGTGGGACTAAATTACGTGACTGCGGCCGACTGGTGGAGGCCAGTTTGAGACCCCTGACTTATTGCTAATCATGTCTGCATCGGGCGCTTCACCGTGAATACCATCCAGAGAAAAATATGCGATGCAGTTATCCCTTGAGTTGGAGTCACAGAGGGTAAAGACGCAAACAGAAGACGGATGTGCCACCCACATCAAGTAATGCAGCTCATTCTCGTACTTTCCGCAGGTGGTGGGTGCCTTAGACCGTGAAATATTCCTGTGTCACCCCCCGATGGAATTAGCAAATGACTACTACAACTGCAAAGGATGGTACGTATTTATAATGTGCGTGCTTGTGCACACATATACACAAGACCGAACACATGAAGTTCTCTGTAAAAAATGAACTAGTTTGCACTAGCCGTGTAAAGCTTACAAAACAGCGAATCTTGTTGATCTTAGCTGCTTAACGTGGCCTTGTTGGATGATGCTAAGAAAAAGTAGAGTTTAAGCACAGCCTGTCAAAGACCATGGCAAGAATGTCGAAACTCCAGTGCCAGAGCTAACGTGTAAAGCAGGCTCTGGCATCCCTGGTAAAAGCGCGGGTCTTTCGTCACTCGTACTAGGCTCTCGCGGTGGGCAAACACGGCGCGGCGGCTGCGCGGTACTGTCAATCCGTTGGTGGGCACGGTTGATAAGGGACGGCGCCGAGGGTTTTGCGCGAACACCTGACGTATCTCCTCGAGTTTTAAGAGCTTCGCTCTCAAAGTATGAATTATTTCGGTGAACGTAGCAGCAAATGGACTTGCTAGGTAGCCAATTGAAGCCACGTACACTTTGATAGTTTGTTCTTCCATTGTATGGAATATCGCCTTAGCGCTGTACCGCACAGATGGGGACAAAAATCATCTGCCAGCATTTGTGAAACTGTAGTACGTTACAGGCTTGGTGCTTGCTGTAAATGCGCCGTTATGCACCATCGTCCTGCTCGCGTTGTTGGACCATCGCTAACGGTTCCTGTAAGTCAAAGTTGGATCACCCGGACGCTGCTGCGACGCGTCTATATTCAAGCGGTCTCTGTTGGCCCAGTGCACTGAAAGCCCGTTGTTAAAGATCCCCGTCGTAGACATCTGTGGAAAGGTCGGATAGCAGCCATTTTTTATGGCGAAACATTTCCTTTAATGGCGTACTTTATCAAACTATTGAGCCAGCTCGCATATGTTAGCTCAGAGATGAATTTATTTAATTACCAACTATCGAAGGCCAGACGAGAAGTGGATAATGCATTTAGAGTAATGAAGGCGCGGTTTAAATACACAATTAAGCGCATGGAAAGCAACATACACCATGCCCAGGCAGTAATTTGTGCCTCTTGCACAGTGAACATCTGCGAGCACTTCGGCGAAGGCCTCATGCAGCACTCAACCTACTACATTTAAGCCATTAAACCGCTGTTCGAGCAACCAGAAAGCAGCACATGTGAGAGTGCCGCAGGTGGAGAGGCATAAATAAGTGCGCTTGTAGAGTACTAAAGACACGGGCAATAGAATTCAGGCAACATTGATGCCACGTACATTGGGGTGTTTTAAAGACGATAGTCTTTCTTGGGATACTTCAAAGCAAAAATTTTGGTCTGTATGTCTGTCTGTCTGTCTGTCTGTCTGTCTGTCTGACCGTAACCCGATTCAGCTACTCGACCACAATATCACTAATTTCTGAACGCCCAGCCATCTTGAACTGGTGTTTACGTTCATACTTGTGAACATATTCGATCAAAAAGCAAATACTACGCATACCTGAGGCGCAACATTAATATGTTAGTGTCAGGCCGTGTGTTCTTTTATTAGAAAATACATAGGTACGCAATTCTAAAGACCCTAGTGTTTTATCAATGCCAGCCAGATGCAGCCAATTCAACGTAGAGTAGGCGCTGTTTGAGGCAAGGCAAAACATAGTAGTACGGCCGGCACAAAACTATCGTCTTTCGACGACATTTGCAGCGAAGCACGCAGATACGCGGCCAATTTTTTACCTATATTTATCAATAAAGGGCCGTTAGTTAGCAAGTACCAAAGAATTGATCACTTGCATATACAAGTTTTACAGCGAAAGCTGTTATGGGATCACAACAAGGGTCGTTTCTGCGCCGTAGTTGTCCGCCGCCGCCGCCGGTGTCCGTAAGCCAATATCGCACGAAATAAGAAGAAAAAAACTAAATGAAAAAACACCAATGACAGAACGGGAATCCGAACCCGGGTCCTCTGTGTGGCAGCCCAGCACTCTACCACTGAGCTACCCCGCTGCTTGAAACTGCGGTGCAAACTGACCCTATGCAAGCTTCATGTCGGGTAACGAATCGCGTTAATGTGTGTTATAAAGCGTTTTAGAGCCCTAAAGTAAGAACCAGGCTTCACGCATTGCGAATTGCGTAACGAGTGGGTTGTTCAATGCTCCAACCCATTACAAAAGCCTGGGGCATAATTCTTCATCGTCGTCAGCCACAGCATCAACAAAGTGCACATAATGTGTCACAAGAGTGTAGCGGGTACCACCCTCTTCCGCAGAATGACGAATAATGGCATAGTAGACGCTTCCCCACTACACAAAAATTATGGCGTAGTGGGTATCCATGCAAGTGGCCTTGTAGTAGTTGCCCCAAGAGTGTTTAAAAAAAGGTTCAGAAAGGCCGCTCTCCCAGCTTTTGCTGTGACTGCTGCGCGTTCCGCGCAGGCCTGGCGGTTCTTTCTTGATGCATCAGATGGCGTTTCCTCAATTTCTTTGTCGTAAGCAGCCTCGAAGCTTTCGCGCATCCGTATCTTCTCTGCGAGCAAAGCGCTTCTAGATTGTGATGCAGTGCCGCGCCTCCTCTTCGTTGCATTGCGCCGTAGCTGGGATTTTTAACGGCTAGCTATATGGCTCCTCTTTAGCTGCGTTCGACGGTGTTTCTGAAGTGGTTACCGTGCCCTGGGTTATCTCGTGTATGTTATGGCCGTTCTTTCTGGCGATCATCGCACACCATACCGTTGGTGACCTGTATGAAAACAAAGACAGAGGGAAACAAGATTGACGTGTACTGGCTGGCGCAAGTTCAATGAAAATATTTGGAAAAACAGCATTTTATAGAAAAAATGTCTTGTCCAGTAATTATGTTATTTTAAAATTTTTCATATACACTCGGCCAGTTGCTAACATGCGAACACGAGGGCTAAATTAGTAAGATTTTCTTATTAAAAATCATATATTAAAAAAGCATATATTTCACATACTCCATCCACAGTGGTGTTTTCTCCGCAGCTCGCCTCCTGCACGAGCGCTTCCTTATCATAAACTGAAACGACACCGGCAGACACCTCCGATACTTGCGCATTTTGAAGAATACGTCGATACAGAGGCCAACTATTCCACAGCAGAAAAGGGGTGCCTCGGCATCATCTGGGTTACGTGAATGTTTAGCCTACGACAGGCTCTTTAAAGTTGTGAGCGACCACCACGCCTTGTGTTGGCTCGCTAACTTGAAGGACCGTTCAAGGTCGTCTCGCAAGATGAAGTCTAAGACTTCAAGAATTCGACATCACCGTCGTTAACAAGTCCGGACGAAAACGCTGTAACTCCAACTGCTTGTCTTGCGTCCCAGTCGAACCGCCGGCGCAGGGCGACCAGGAGGATATATAACTTCTTGGGAATCATAAGTGCCGACGACCTCTCCGGACAACAGTGAGGCGACCCGGAACTCGGGGGCCTTGTGGAGTACCTCGAAGGCAAGACCGCCATTGAGGCGAAGGCATTCAAGCGAGGACTCGCGTCGTTTTTCTTGCAAAACGGCGTTCTCATAAAGAAGAATTTCTCGCCATTTTAAGCCAACTACCTTCTCGTAGTGCCTTCAGCGTTGCGAACCACAAGTTCTCCAGGCCCAACACGACTTCCCGATGGCTGCACAGGTTGGACTTTGCCGCACAATTGCAAGAGTACAGGAAAAGTAGTGCTAGCCACGCTTTGCCACCGACGTCGCTCGTTATCTGAAGACATGCCAGGACCTTTCAGCGACGCAAGACACCGCCGACAAGGCCAGCGGGACTTCTGCAACCCATCGAACCACCTCACCCACCGTTCTAGCAAATCGGTATGGACTTACCGAGGCCATTTCCGACGTCGACTGTCGCAAACAAGTGGATCGTCGTAGCTACCGACCCCCTCCCCCGCTACGCCGAAACAAGGGCCCTGCCCAAGATAGCGCCGCCGAGGTCGCCATGTTCTTTGTTGAGGACATCGTCCTGCGTCATAGCACCCCAGAAGTTCTTATTACCGACAGAGGTACGGCCTTTATTGCGGAGCTAACTCAGCCGATCTTGAGATACAACCAGACAAGCCACCGCCGGAACCCCGCCTACCACCCACAGACCAGTGGTCTCACTGAGCGTCTAAACAAGACCATCGCCGACATGCTGGCCATGTACGTCGACGTCGACCACAAGACGTGGGATGCCATCCTTCCATACGTGACCTTCGCGTACAACATGGCCTTACAAGAAACGATGCAGATGACGCCATACAAGTTGGTCTACGGAGCCCGGCAATGACGCTTGACGCCATGTTACCAAACGTCACCGACAAGAAAAATATAGACGTCACCGCCTACCTACAGCGCGCCGAAGGAGCCCGAAAACTCGCCCACCTAAGTATGAAGAATCAGCAGACGACTGACAGCCGCCGCTATAACATTCGACGACGCTTGGTCCGGCGGCCGCGTTTGAGTGTGCGCGCCGATACGCCGACGTGGACTCTGTGAAGAACTTCTTCGGCCATACTTCGGGCCATACAAAGTCCTTTGGCGTCTAGGCGCTCTGGACTGCGAGGTTGTCCCGGATGGCATTCCGAACTCTCAACAGCACCGTGCGCGACCGGAAGTCGTCGATGTCGTGCGCCTGAAGCCGTATTACGCGCGTTCGCGAACCTGAGGACGGCACTTATTGCTTTATCATTCTACTTTCTTTCTTTATTGTTGTTATTTATTGTTGCATGCATTTTTCTCCCGGGTTCTGTTTTAAGCATCGGGTAGATGCTTTTTCAAAGAGGGGCATTACCACGCGCGTTTCTTGTTTTCACTTTTGCTGTATTCGGTTTTCGCCCACAAAGACTGCCAGCAATGCTCAGCGCTAAGCTCGCCTGATTGTTCCAGAAGTTTCGCGGTTATAGTAGATCGTTTTGTTAAGATTGCGCGCAAGACGCGAACACTCGAGCTTATTCCAGAGCTTGCGCGACAACCAATGGGAAGGCTGGAGTATTCGATGACACAATCATTAATGCCGACGCGCTTCAGTGCTTGTCAGTATAGAACACCCACGCACCGTTCGCCGCTATCAGTGCCAGTCTGTATAGCTGTAATCGGACTTTCCCTTTCTGATCGACATCTTGACCGCACAAAAAAGGCGAGGACAGAGGGAGGTACGATGACACGGGCGGCAACTTTCAACTCGTTTATTCACGGAAAGACGTAGAAATATATAGCGAGTTATGACATGCGCAGACACAGTTCCTATCCACTCATCAGCCTAGCGGGGCAGCCACTTATCGAAGAAACTCATTTCTGATTCAAATAATCTAATAGATGTATCACTGACACAGGCATCACTTTTCTTTCTAATAAAATAGGCTTCTAATAGCTCTCGAGCCGTCTGATCTTCGCTTCTAAGAATCTTTATCCCCTGAAACCGTGGTTCACACGCGCAGTCTTTACGGTGTGCAGGCAGGTGCGCCAAATCGTCTTTTTTTTAAATTTTGTTCATGTTCCCTGGCTGGATCATTCAGGCACCGCCCCGTTTGCCCTACGTAGGACTTTCCGCGCGTCAGGGGGATTTCGTACACGACTCCTGCAGAGCATTTACGTACAGCTTTGCATGGTTTTCACCACAGCCATGACCATCTTTAAGGTTCTCTGGAAGTACGGAGGCAGAGCCGCGCCAGCTTGATAGGCGCCAAAAAAACAAGGGGGACACCATACCTGCCTGCTACCTTCCTTAGGTTGTGGCTGACCTTATATACATAAGGTATATACATTCTTGAAGGGTTTTTAACTGCGCTAAACAGACAAGGACACAGAAAGAGTGGGGACAGTACATGCGCAGTACTGTCCCCACTCTTTCTGTGTCCTTGTCTGTTTAGCGCAGTTAAAAACCCTTCAAGAATGAACATCAACCAACTAGCCCAACTTGGTGCTCTCCTGCATTACGTATATACGGCGCCACTTCAGGTTTTGCGGAAAAAGTGGTCGTCCTCATCCTTGCCACACTCCTCGAACCTTTCACCTTCTGCAGGAGAGTTTCCACCACTGGCGTCACCATCGAGTCAGGAAACCCAGCCGTCCTTGAGAAGGAAAGTCTAATTATCAAATGCATCCTACATTTTGTGAACGCACGACTTCCTGAGAGCCGACTCTAAACAGAGCAACGCAACTCCCCTTCTAACAATCTTTGTTTGGGAATAGTCATATGGCACCAAACCCTTCTGTGCCCGAGGAAAAATACTAAAGACCGGCAAAAGAAATACTTAAGTCCCGAAAACGCAGGGTGTTCTCAACAGTGTTGCGGAATGGGCGCCTCCATTCCATTCCAATTCCATTCCAGGGAATTAGAACCTGCCGCAATTCCATTCCTTTCAATTCCTCGAAATGAAAAAAACTTAGCCCGTTCCCACTCCGGGAATGGCCGGGCAGTTCAATTCCACTCCTGTAATTCCTCAACGTAGGAACGGCATCTTGATAGTTTTACCGAGTTAAGACTGAACGCCCTATACTGCTGATGGCATTAGATGCATTAAGAACTGCAAAAAGTACGCAAAACACGTTACCAAGGTCGAGGGATAGTAGCTTGGTGACATATTTTGTGCATTACAACCACCCTATTGAATTCCCATAGGGGCAGTTCTCCCGCTACCTATAGTATTTGCATGGTCAGCATTTTTCAGCGAATTGCGATGTTTTAATATTGTTTAAGCTTAAATGTATTAATGCTAAAATGGCGACATAGCGTATTTTTATGCTGATAAAAGTAGTGTTCAACAACACTAAGCAGTTTTCCCACGCGTCTGGAGCGATCGTGAATATCAGAAAACTAAGGTTTGGTTAATGGCAACAAAACTCTCTATGCCTGCTGGTATTAGTTGGAACAGTGCACCGCGCGGGCACCTTGTGCTTTGCATTGAATACGGAACACTGGGCCGCACTGCTCATCAGCACTCACGCTTGTCAAGCGCGCCTGGCAAGCATGGATGGGGTGAGGAGAACTTTCTTTCTGTGCGCAGGTATGCAATGTCCGGAATAGAACTTAGGGAAACGCTTTTCGAATATGCGTCCGAGTCGCCGACGGCGACAAAAGAAAAAAACAAAAAACTGAAGGGGGATGAGACAGCAGGCGGATGGGGCGGCGCCGAGGGGAAAAAATCACAAGGCGTAAGGAAGGGGGGTATGCCGCCGCCGTAGTTCCGCATGACGGATATACGAACGGCACAGAACCGCGGTTACGCGAAGAATAGAGACAAACTTCAGAGCAACACAGTCTACATAAGGACAGAATAGCAGTAGGCGCGTTGCTTACAAATGTACCGTGCTTGTCCGACCAAACAGCATCAACGACTGCTACAAGGGTATTTATAGATTTTCTCAAGAGTACTAGGACTTGACACTAGACTTTAAGAAGACCACTGCGTTGCGCGGTCATTGTAAATACGCATGACCTCTTCCTGTCCCCATCATCATCATATTTATCACTCTTTTCTTCTGTTTCCCTTTTTCCCTGTGCTGAGTAGCAGGCCAGAGCGCACAACCTCAGGCCGACCTCTCGGCCTTCTAATAAATTCGCTCTCTCACTCTCTACCATGCTTGTAATCAGCCAAGCCATTTTAAAAATACTGCTTTATTGTTAAATTCGAGGCTCTGACTTACTAATGTTTCAAGTTTGAAAAACAGCGCGTCGACGAAAAGGTGCTCTATTTTGGCAAAAAGACGTCATTCCATTCCCATTCCATTCCGTGCAAAAGGCCTCTTAATTCCATTCCCATTCCATTCCTCCAATCGTTCTCCCCATTCCATTCCCATTCCATTTCGGGGTCGCAAAAATGTGGAATGAATCCGGAATCATTCCAATTCCGGAGTGGCAACTCCGCAACACTGGTTCTCAACTGCCTGCTGGCAATATTTTCCTCGGGCACATAGGAAAACTCCGCCATAAGCTGCTTCGCATGTAATAATATGGAAATCATGACATGTCATGTGCGACATGACTTGCATGCAACGCTCATGGTGCGCTGACAGCCGTTTCGCTAGATTCATAAACACGAAAATTAGTATTGCGTGACGTGACTATATGGCGAACATAAACGGCAGGTGGTAACTTGAAAAACAAGACATGCATGTCATGTTCGACGCGAATCACATGCCCTGCTCATGGTGCACTTGCGTACATTTCATTAGCTTGATATACACCAAATTTCGTATGGCGTGACGTGACTGTATGACGAACATAAATGGCAGCTTCCAACATGTAAATCCTGACATGTATGTTATGTACAGCATGATTTGCTCCTTGCTGGCTCCTTCCGGATCGCATCGATTAACACAATGCGTGAGATCTGCCGGATTTTTTTGTTTTCTTTTTTTGTAGCAGTGCTTGTGTTTTAGTCAAAATTACGATCCCGAGCCTGACCAGAATATTGAAAAGGAATATAAAAGCCCGTGTCAGCCCAAAATGGGTGTGCCGCGCGCCAGCGTCGAGCGTTCGTCCTGCAGTGTGCCAGCCTCCCAGTACCCTGCGCCACACTGGTCAAATAATTGTGTATGGCTCTGGGACAGCGCCACTGGGTCTTCCAATAGGGTGGTCCGTATTGAGCGCATGCATCGTGGCACCTGCGCTCGTGAGGAAACGTGAGCGTATCTGCCGGATTTATGCGACGCCGATGCAGTTGATGCTACACCAATGGCACGTCACACGGGGGATCTACTGCCGCAAGATCGGACGCAGAAAGCCAGCTACATCGATAACATATGCTGACAGCGAAGAATTACGCTCAGCCTGCCCTTCGAGTTCATTTTGTAGGGGTTCTTACAAAAACGCAGGCGATTTCGACTAATACCGCACTGGTTATTTCCTAGTAAAACGAGCAAAACTTGATACGATTTCGGGGTCCCTTCTCGTGAAACGTCTTGATTGATGACTTTCCTAGTAAGCTTGAGCAGTTGACAGGGCTCCAGGCAGGCATTGTTTCAAACTAAAGAAAAGAAATGCTGGCCCACCAACAGCAAACCCCCGCAGGGGTGTCTGCTTCGGCAGGCGTCTGGCGCGTAGTGACACCACGGACCGAGCTACCCTCAAAGATATCTTGAGCTAACGCACTGTTAAAAATCTGGGCCCCTGTTTACGTAAGAAGCTGAAGGTAAAGTATCGCCGAATACTTTTCCTTTTCCAAATTATTACAATTTCCTTAAACGGAGTCTCCTTGAAAATCTTGTACGTGATGTCTCTTAAAGACGTTATACGTAACGTCTCCTCGGAACGTTGTACGTAGTCTCCTAGAAACGTTGTACGTAATGTCTCCTAGGAATGGTATACGTAATGTTTCCTAAAACGATGTACGTAATGTCTCGTAGAAACGTACGTAATGTCTCCGTATGAATGCCTTACGTAATGTCGCCTAGAAATGTTGTACGTAATGCCACCCGAGGAATGCTGTATGCAATGCTCCTTGGAAATTTCGTATGTAATGAGGAACATGATGTGCGACACATAGTGATTTTGTTGCCTTACAGTCACCAATGCGCACAACTTGACACCACACTGTGCCTAAAAAGTAGTAATAATGAGTGCTGTGTGGTGAAGAAAGTAACGGTGCCTTACATGCAGCTACCGCAATGGTTATTGACTCATGCCAGCAGCAGCTGCTACTTAGCTACGAAGTTGTTGGAGAGTGGATAAGCACATTACGCAGTGATTGCGACGAAAATTTACATGGATGCTTAAAACAACAGTCACGAGGAAAGACATACATGTACACACTGCCCCTGTTGACACGTATGTCGGGCTACAAGTGAGATTGTATTTTGTCGGTTACTTCAATGACAACTCAAGTGTCCTGGCACCACATAAAATTAATTGTATGTAGTTTGGCTTTATGAAGCCGAGAGTCTGACAAAATCTCATCTGGTCAGGATGAAACTGGTGCAAATATAGTTGGACGCCAATCACAAATAGCCTGGTAACACAAGAAGACATATTGCTGTTCAGCCATAACAAATAAATTGGCAGACCAAATATCGTGGCACTTTTAGCCTCATATACATTTCAACAGGGAATATGTGTGCATGTATGTCTGTCCTGATGGACTTTTGTTAAACATCCAGTGGAATTTTTTTGTCGCCATCACTGCATAATATATCTATCCTCTCTCTAACAACTTCTTAGAAGCAAAGCAGAAGCTGCCGCTGGCATCAGTCAATAACCTTTGCGGTAGCTACAAATAAAACCCCATGACTTTCTTCACCACACAACACCTATAATGCAGCTTTTTAAGCACAGTGTGGTGTCATATTGTAAAGCAACAAAATGCACTATTTGGCGCACATATTCCTCAGCAAATGTTATAGCATTCACTGTGGTTTCCTACAATGTGTGAGACAGCGGAGAGCTGTGGCAGGAAGCATGCATACATACAACTTCTTGCCAAGTAAACAGTGAACATTCCAGTGGCTCTGAACGCACAAAGATGGGGTTTATTCTGCCAAACTGTACGAATATACCGTTCGCATCCTGGCTCATCTGGAAAGAGAAGAAACGAAAAAGATCAGGACAACTGAACCAAAAGAAAGAAGGCAATCTGTGTCATAATTGAATTTTGCATCTACCTTGCAAAATCAAACGACCCACACAGCATCATCTTTTCAGTTTTGATGCATGCACAGCATGCTCAAACTCATAAAAGACAGGGCATGTGTTCCTAAAACTCTTGCACCAGTGAATAAATGTAGTGTTCACAGAAAAAAAAACAAATGACTTCTGCGCAGACGACATTCCAGCCACGAAGTGCTGGGCACTGTTGCGGAGATAATACCCGGGTGTGTTTGGATAGGTATGTTGGCATCCTATGGGCAACATCTCAGCAACAGAACCCAAAGCTACGTGGCGCTAGCATCAACAAACTGTTTCAGGACACGCTGCAGAGCATTCGTGTTAAGCTTGCTCACGATTGTACAGGCATCTAACTACACGGCATAAGTGAGAGTGCACTTTACATTCTGTGGTACCTTTGAAGTACTTCCGAAACCATATGACTAATTAAAATGAGGCTGAGAAAGAAGGAAAACAGAATGAATGGCCGAAAAAAAACAAATAATGTAGGGCCACACTAGCCCTAGCTAGGGAATATAAAATGAAGGCCTAAATGCGGCCATTACACAGTAACACTCAGGCTCCTAGCAATGTTTTTGCAGTATGCTAATGAAGACAATGGTGCTTAATGACTGAAAGCTCTTGTTTCCCATATATCTTAAAAAACACACAAAATCATTTGTGAAATCTGAAACCCTACTTAAGAGTAACTCTACAAAATAAAACTCCACCTCAGAACAGAGAAAACTGAAGCTGATCTCTTATGTATTCATCCTTGGCACTCTTTTGTCTAGATTCGCACAAAACATCGCACAGTATATAGAGGCCCTTGGCAATAAGATGTGATGTTACTGAGTATCTTTTTTCCCTAAAATTTATCACTAATGCTAGAAATTTTAATTTATGTAGTTCATAATTATAACTAAATGACGCTTTAATTGACCACCAACAAAGCCAAAGGACTCTCCCGAAAGTTAACCTTGACAGAAAAAAGGAAACTTTTCCCCCTTTTTCTGTACATCTCAACAATATAGTAGAACCAATGCAGCGATAGAGCTCAGTAATGAACAAAAATTATTTAAACAGTCAAAATGTTACCAACAGCACATATTTAAGACATGGCAATTACTGAAGCTTGCAATCGCGCACTAAAAAGAACAAAAATCCACAGAAGCTCAGACGCCCCTGGTTTTAAACACTGCTTCTCAGGATGAGGGAGCTTGCATTATGTATATTTCAGTAGAAAAGTTTTTGAAGTGCTTCATAAAGAATAGAACTGTAGACTGAAAAAAGTTTAGTTGGACAGCTTGATGTGGAAAAAACGTTTTCACTTGTTTCAGTTTTGATCAGCCCACTTTCACTGAGGAAGGACTGAAAAATATATGATAAAAAAAGGAAATGAAAAAGGCATCTCAATGAGAGACAGTGACACAAGAAATCAGGTTCTATTGAGCCATTTTTGGTCCATCTTTGAGTGGCTGTCCCACATGAAAGTGCAGTTGGCTGCAGCCATTAACAGGACATAGCTTCAGGCATGCTTTCACCCACTTCTCTTTACTGTTGAAGCTATAGATATCATATATCATTAAAAATTTAGAGTGTATTTTTTGCCACCATTCTGGAAAAAAATTTTCGCTCTATGTATTGGGCTTCATTCTGAGGGCAACGCATACCACATCTAAGTAAGTTATGTTTCAAATTTGTTGTCTAGGGGTTTGTGTAGTGAATGCAGGAAAAAAAGTGACCTTATTCTCCAAAAGGAGCAGTCACACACTTTTAAAGGGGCTGTGTAAAGAGAACCAATGAAGCACGATGAATTTGACTGCATTGACAACTACATCACAGAGGCCTGCGAGGCTGTAAACATGCTTACAAAATCACTGCCATGGGGGCGATTTCATTAGCAGTGTCAGTGAGTTCCCGGGCTCGTCGTAAAAGAAGCTGGCTTCATTCAAAGGTGACAAGAGAGCGACAGGATCGGTTCAAGTGACCACTGAGGCAACTTGTAAGCAGCAGAAAGCATGCAATGTCCAAAAAGTGTGAGATTTCCATTGTAGAGGCTGTAAGTGCAAAAGACTTGGCTCTTTATTTGAGCTCAAGTGTGTAAATTGTGAGCGCCCTTCTGAGGACATTTCTTTTGGGTACAAGTCACATCGCGCTGATCCAACCGGCCACATTTTAAGTGACCCAGAACAACAGCGTGCAGTGTACCCAACTGCGGAACTGTTTGAGCAATATGACAAGCACTTGCTATTACATACTCTTTCCTGTGTTGGAGCTGCTCATAATATAGGTGCAATAAGTCCCTCGAATGGGTGAGTAAGAGTAAATAGTGCACATTTAGACTGAGACGGAGAAAGCAACACGGCACCAGTGCTAACTATAACAAATGTTTATTTCAAACCGCAGAAAAATACATATGGACAGAAATAGGTGAAGTGAGTGCGCATGTCACACAGGCATGACAGCAAACTATCTGAAATCGGCACAAAGGAATGAAAGTTCCTTTTCGCACAAACTAACAGATAGTGTACAAACACACCGTGTGCACAATGTTGTGAATCAATGTGAATCAATGTGAATCAATTCGGCTTGAAGTATCTCGGGACTAACTTTTTTTAATTTCTGACAATCCTGTCAAATTCATCCAATACATGTTGACACCCATATGAGTTGAATAGCACGGCTAGAGCCCTGCCTTTGTGTTTTCCTCATTGCCACAGTGCTCTCTCAAATGATCCTAAAGTTATATAATAGAGTGGCCGCTGTAGAATTTTCCACAACTCAACGAGATCAGATACACTGGGTAATCAAGACATCTAATGAACTTAGATCTATGTTTCTTTCAGCACATCACTGGTGGCTTCTTCTCAAGCACACTAATTTTGCAAAGGCTGAGAAGTCCTTGAGTGGCACTAAACACAACAGATGCGTCAAAGCAACCAGCAATTTTCATGAGATTATGAGCAATCTCATGCATGTAGCCACTACATTACGTTTCCTGCGAGTGCGCTTGATGGTGCGGGCGCACTGATAAGATGATTTGTGAAGTAAACTTCTTGCCACTCGCTACTTCAAATCGTTACTTGAAAGACGTGATGCAAAGTTAGAAATGAGAAGAAACAAGCAGAGACAGAGAGAGCGCCAACCAATAAATCTAGCACAGCAAGAAGCAAACGCAATCAAGCGCACGTCTTTCAAGTAACGATACACCAACTGGCTCAACAAAATGTACTATTAAGCTTCATTTCTTCTACGGTGGGCCCTTTCCAGTCTGTTTCACCTTCTACTCATGCTGAGGACTACGCACGCTTGATCACTTTTGCTTCTTGTCGTGCTAGGTTTATTCGTTGGCGTTCTTTCTGTCTCTTCTTGTTTCTTCTCGTTTCTAACTTTGCGTCACACCTTTCAAGTAACTTTCCCTGCTATTTTAAATAAATATTTATGTATACAGCTTGTGCCATGCTGCTGACTCCATCATTGTCTAAGTGTACCCTGTTTTCCTCACATTATGTAGCAACAAGCCAAGAACTACCTTCTCGACTTCACTTCTAGAATGGTCAAAAATAGCCGAACTGCCCATTTGTAGACATGGAAACAAATACCTACCACTTAATATGGGCTTGTCCAGACCTCAAGGAAGAATGCTCCGATCTTTCACAGCAAGCTGTCCCCTGCTTCAGCCCCTTGAATGGTCAGTTGTCTGCGCTGGGTACATGCACAAAAAACATTCCATCAGCTTCTGCAGAATAGAGGCCTTACAGTACGCAAGTAGTACATGCAAACATGATAGTTAAACACAGGTATATGTTGATATACCAAAATTTGACCTTGAATGATGAGCTCAGGATGCATTAAAGCAAGTATTAGTGGAGTAATGAATTTTGCAGACAAATGTAGCTATTGACTTTATGTCAAGCTTGCCCGCACTTGAGTACTAAAAAACTGATGAAAAACGCAGCTTGCAAAAAGTAATTTGCCTAGAAAACTCCATCAGTACTTTCATCACAATATTAAATAAATTAATGTGTGCTCTATGTGCACAATGGATTGTAATGAGCCAAGCTTATGGCATTTCATCATGAATGTGAAGATTTCAAGATAACTCAAGGTTTTGTAGAAGTGTAAGAACACCAGAGGGCACAGGAAAGATTGAACACTTATTTTTTCTGTCCCCTCTGCTGCTCTTGCATGTTTTTAAATCTTGGGTATGTTTTGCCAACATGCCCAGATTTAAGCTCTTCAAAAAAACAACCTTGTTGCACTAAAGTCAATTCATACGCGTACCTCATCCTGTTCACTACAAGTGTGTTTAATTCAATGAGCCCTGAATTCACTACGCTTCTTTCGTCCTTTCATTGCTAGGGTCGCGTCAAGGCAGACTTGATGGTTTCGGGTAGCATGCGAGGGCTCATTGGCCAGCTACCAATGGCCACAAGCGGCACTAGCAGGTAGTCTTTGGATTAAACACATAGAGGTTCTGGGATAGATGAGACATCTACCGCTGTCGTAGGGTAGCATGCGAGGGCTCATTAGCCAGCTACCAATGGCCAAGTGGCACTAGCAGGTAGTCTTTGGATTAAACACATAGAGGTTCTGGGATAGATGAGACATCTACCGCTGTCGTAGCCACATTGGTGGAGTATCAGATGCACCACCCAGAGGTTTCAGATCCATTCCATGGCAACGGCAAGTGTCTCTTTCGTTTACTATAGTTCCTTTCAATTTGTCATATTTACCACACTACAGTTAGTTAAAAACTAAAATAATCTCCCCTATGCCTTCCTTGGCTTCATTAACTGTTCGCTTTGGCAGGTTGTGTCTAACAAGGACAACAAGGCCTCAATCCATTCCCCTTGTTTTGTCAGTCCAATTTCATAGTGCTTGGCCTGCCACAAAATCAGTAACCACACTGTCCAGAATTCTGTGATCAGATACCGTGCTGACATATCAGAAATGACATTCTCCAACTAACAAATTGCATAATCTAATTCAGCACTGTAATCCACTTTACCTAAATGAACCTCTTGGTTGTGAACACTGCAAGTAAGACCCACCTTTTGGCTTCATGCTTGTTTGCAAAGCCAAAGGAAAGCGATAACTACAGTACCACACAATCAAGTAATGTTATTGATACACCATCACAGCCTAAACCATTTATGATAAGAAGCTTCTGCAATAGTGCTACTTCACTATTAAAAGAGCTGGTATAAGATAGAGCATGTTTGGTTCATCAAAGACATGTAATGGCAGGACTAATAATCGACATCGTTTTTTCCCAGGCAAATACAGCAACAAGCAAGGCATGCACTAGCTTCTTAAACTTAACTGAACTGGCACACATTTCTGTCAATGATGATTTATATATATATGCTGTACTACTTCCAATTAAGCTTACAATTGAATATGCACACTTACTGTTACTACTAGCCACATAAAATGATTAGCACAAATGTATTACCTTCCCTTAAGTTTCCTGCACAACTAAATCAAAGGTCAAGCATATGGCTTGTGTATCTCTAGCCAGCAGCCCAGCTTACGTAAGACTGTCCTCGTCCCATATTTTTCTTTCACTTATTTAGTAAACATGTCCAAGAAGTACACAGCAAGACCAGTCTAAGACATTTTTGTAAGGTACCGCACGTGGACACCACATGCTTAAACATAACCTGAAAATAAAGACTTGATACTTCACTATCGGCGCCTCGATTTTGGTAATCTATAGGCTATATTGCTGATGGGTTTTGGTGCCCCATATTGGGCTGTTCACTTCACTGTTTTGTATCTTTAACAGCTAAACAAACAGTCCTACGCCTCTGCATTTATTCTCCATTCTGTAAATAAACGCGTTCCATCGTCGCAATTTTCGTGGAGGTGCGGGGTAATCTTACGTGAAAAGCAGTAGGTCCAGAAACCTCACCTGTTGGCTAATTTCCCAGGGGGCGGAGATGAAAGCCGTTGCCGGGCCGTGGAGATGGTGACCGAGGCTGACACATGGTAGGCGGTGTCAAGCTGCACACAGACACGGGCAAGTCCACTCCGGATGTTCGGCTGGCAGGCGTGCTGCTCGGCAGTTGGGTTGGTGGGCCATTCTGTAAATAAATGCGTTCCATCGTGAAATGGAAATTTTAGCCAAGATTTTTTTTCACTACCCCCCCCCCCCCCCGCCCGCCCCCCACTTTCTACTGCCACCTTTTCCATTGTCCTTGAATTTCTGGGAAACTAAATAATGAGACTAAATTTGGCGACTGCAGCCCGGCAGTAGAAGTGAGTTTGAAACCCCTGAACCAAGTGCTACGCGTACTGACCTTGCCCAGCCCCACCATAGAGCAATTATGCTATTTGTCATGGCTAAAGTGTGTGCAAGCATGGCAGATGGCGACGCAACCAGAGATACCTACGCTTCAGAGCACCTTGACAAGCATTTTGTCTATCTGCGCCTCCATCTACACTTTGTACACTGTCGTCCTCTATGAAAGGGAACACGCGAGCGCGTGGCCGGTGCGCTGCGGCGGCTGCCTACAGCGCCATCAACCGACAGCTAAAGAAAATGCGTCCGCTTTTGGCGGCACCGCCTGTTGCGATATCAGAGCGGGAGTGTAATCTAGCAGCGCTTGGCCAACGACATGACTCGTTATTTTGTTTGTCAATAGATGACGCCAAAAGCGGATGTGCTTTCTTTAGATATCGGTTGATGGTGCTATAGGCAGCCGCCATATACGCTTGTGTGTTCCCTTTCGCCAGAGGACGACAGTGTACTTGATTTTCGCGTTATTCATCATTACCGTGGTATTTTCCTCACAGAAATTGTACGGGGCGACCAGTAAACTAAAAATTCGAAACCAGGCCAATTTTTTAAAGGCGAGAGGCTATTGCACGATCAATTGCTTCAACCCGATGATCTCGCGATAATAATATTTGGGGTTTTACGCGCCAATACCACGATATGAAGCACGCCGCAGTGGAGGGCTCCGTAAATTTAGACCATCTGGTGTTCTTTAACGTGCGCTGTCATTGCACAGTACACGGGCCTCTAACTTTTCCCCTCCATCGAAAAGCGACCGCCACGGCCGGGATCGAGCCCGCGACCTTCACGTCAACAACCGAGCACTGTAACAGCTACACCACCGCGGCGGACGTGATCTCGCGAACAACACATCCGAGGAAGAACGGCGCAACACAAGGCTTGAAACACAGCAACCACTAGAAGTGTAAAACAAACATCATAGAAAAACAAATATACTACCTGGAGCACAATCCGTACTTGCCTATCAGACACCTGTTCTTGCAAATCATCGCTGCTGTGTGAACACGCCACCCGGGCTCCCTTACCTGCATGAGTGTCGCCACGCAATAAGGTCACATAGTTACGTAATTTGGCGACTTTCTTGAACTCACCTACGTATCCGCTGGGGCGACCGCTCGTGCTTTACAATCGCCGTCGTCGTCAGACAAGGCACTGGGTCGTGGACTGTATCAGTAGGTGCATCCAAGAAACGTGGTAAGCACGCCGATCACGCAGCACTGAGCGCGCAGACAAAGCTACGAGTCCGTTGAGGCTACGACCGCTACGACGAAGCACCAGAGGACACAAACACAAAATCTAGGCACACTTCTGGCCGCGCGTTCCATCCGGTACGCGATAGATCTCCAACCGACGACGAACAACGAAGATGACCACTGATAATATGCAGGGGCGCTATTTTGTAAGCGTTCTAGCATAGAACGGGGAGGAGGATAGAACAAAAAAGAGGAGGGAAGCAAACAGCCAATAGGCGAGCTGGGGAGTTCAGGAATGTATGCAGTGCATAAAGAAATGTATAATTATTATAACTGAACATCAATATCCAGAGGCATTGTTTTTCGCAGCTTGAAGTTGAAGAGCTCGGTGGATTTTGACAATTAACTTCTGTTAAGGTCTTGACTAGCGCCAGGTGGTATCGCAGTGGCGCTGGCCCTCACGCTGTTTAAACCAATGCTTCTAGTATTAGCAGTATTAGTGTACTTGTAAAAATTCAAACGGCGCGACAATTCGAACCGTTAACCCAGTTGTCGAAATAGCGCAGCAATCGAGAAGAGGTCCGCGCTTTCCCGACAACCAAAGGGCGTTTCTGCTCTCATTTATGGAGCGGCATCCCCAGTTAGCCTTACGTGCTAGCGAGCTCACCCACGAGTACACAGCAGCGGACAGGCGTCAGCTGTGAGGCGGTAGAGAGATGCGCGAGAAACCCACTCCTCCGGCCCCACCGCTTACGTTTCGATCCAAGGCGACTCGTCCGCGGAGACTGTTTTGTAGCCATACTATCGATGGAACGACGCCCGAGCCCGTTATAACAACCTCCTCTCCGTTCTATGCACATTTTGTGGCTATTCGCACGTCTTGACCGTCGGAATAGCCTCATAGCCTCGACCAATCGCACATGTCTTTCCCTCCTCTTTTTGTTCTATCCTCCTCCCCGTTCTATGCTAGAACGCTTACAAAATAGCGCCCCAGAAACACCGCAAATACACAAGCGCGGGACAAACTTAACGCGGCAGCGCCGTCCGGACATTTTTCTTCTTTTTCATGCAGAACATAGTGAGTGTCCAAAGCGCCGGCTCAGCCGGCTCCCGCGTGGGCCTTTTGCGGCGAACTGCCGCGCCGCGCCACTGCTGCACCGAACCCGTAGGCGCGGAATGCGAGGGGGAGTCTGCTACGCGCTGTTGTTTTTTGCGCTGAGTTTCCGCACAGGGCACTAGAAGTCTACTTAGCTTTAATAATTCGGTGGGGAATAGAGCTTACCCATATTTAAGCGCTGTGTTAGCGCGGGGGCAACAAAAGCTTGTAAAAACTCGTGTGTCAAGCGGCATCAGCGTGACCTAGTTCCAGTGATAGAGTTCGAGAACGTTGGTGCGTTCGCAAAAACGCTCAAAGTGAACAGGCACAAAGAAGGAACGAAAAGAAACTTTTTCGCACGGCTAATCGGCCAATAGCATCAAGCATCTAAGAATTAAGAGTAATTAAAATGATAAATTACACGCGCAGTCAGCTGAAATACTTACGCGCAGTGACCGCTTCATTACCACTACGAGTATTTTAATCATTGTCACCAGTGGTTTTCTAGCCACATGCACACCGTTTTATTCGACAATTCGTTAGCCTCCACCATATTATTATGAACTTATGAACAGAGCACATCGGGAGACGTAAAGGAAACAAAAGAAAGAGTAGAGATGGCCAAACGACCGCAATACTTTTGGCTTATTTTCACTTCTGAGGTAGCGTACAACAAGGTTCACCGAGTGCAACGCTTGTGTTAAATTACGACATTTGAATGAAAAGCAATGCCAAGTAAACTTACGTTATTTCCCAAGTGTGTGCATCAAAAGACGTATTATAGAAAATGCTGTACCAATATCCGGATATTAACAATAATAATAGTTGTTGGGATTTAACGTCCCAAAACCACTATATGAAACATTAAAGTAACAAGTACCCCCCAATCTTTCTCTAGAAGTTGAACAGCTGCCTGAACAAAAATGCAACATGCGATTAAATGTGTGTGTATATATATATATATATATATATATATATATATATATATATATATATAGAGAGAGAGAGAGAGAAAGAGAGAGAGAGAGAGATAGATTGATAGATAGATATACAAAAAAAGGAAGCATACAAAATCCCCGCTTCACAACACAAAAACGCGTTCTATATGCGGTGAGTCGCTGCAGTATTATGTTGCAATGACGTAGCATTAAATATTGCCCAAATTACCGCAATGTTGGCTTTTGACGCTGCTTCCACCTCGGAGAAAGCCCACGGGTCCTGCATGGCAGCGCCGCGGCGCGGAAGTTCACCGCGAAAGGCCCTCACTCCTTCCATGCATTCTCGCTGCGCTTTGGTTACTAACGTAGTTCCGCCCGTGTGGTTTTGGTTTGAAGTGATTGGATCACGCACGTTGCAATATATCCCCAGTTGATGACTGACAGCAGTAATAAACACACATAATATCAACAAACATTATAATTATACAAGCATGGAGCAAGCTTATTTATCTTTCGTATTATTTTTATTTTTTGCTAAACGGTGGTTCCGCACGCAGTCTTTGATTTAAAGTGATTGGCTCAAGTGCAGCGGGTGATTTGAACTGAGTTGCGGAGTGCAGCCTCCTCCTCGTGTTTTCTGTTCTCACTCTTCCCCCCCCCCCTCCTTTATCCTGCTCTTTCGCCACCCTGTTGACCCTGTCGGGCTGACCTGTGCGATGCTTCAAGACACGCTGAATCTCACCGGCTGTGACGATCGTCCCCGTTCTGCCCTTGCCAGCTTGCTCCGCTTCCGTCAAGACGTGAGCTTATCCTAGCGCCTTTGAAACACGGAAAGAACACATGCACACAAAACATATTTATCTGAAGGAACGTAAATAGCGATGGGAGAGAACGAGAAGCACACCGGTACATATTTATCGCGAAATGTCACTCGCTACCCCCTCCAACGCCCATATTTTTTCTCTGTATTAATCAGTCATAGCGGGAGATACAAGTTTCATCAGAAAAGATCGCTCGAAAAGAGAGAACGGCGAACTTTTACAAACGAAACATGGAGTTTCGAAGGTTGCTTGGTGAGGTTAAGGTCTGGTCCATTTGTGGTTGGAGAAACGAACGGGTGCACTTTCAAATATAGGCGTGCCCCAGGAGGGGGGGGGGGGTGCAAAGCCAGCCCCATACGTTGGCATAATAGGGAGGGGGGGGCACTGCGACGAACCTTCGCACCCCCTCCCCTTAAGGTGAACCCTGCGCACGCCTATGCTTACGAATATCGCCTGTTTCGCTTGTTGGTACCTCTCAGTACTCCTTTATATTTTTGTTGCGTATACATTTAGCTAGATGTTCGAAGTCTCGTCGATGATGCGCAAGAAAATCTTGGTGTCATTTTATCCGATGCCCTTAAAAGCAGGCACAGTAGATTTCTCTTCGAGAATTCATTTTATCGCCTTTACGGGTAGTCAACCGCATATATCGATTTCGCAAAAATACGTCAGTTGGTCACCCGAGGACACGCGGGAAAGTCCCTCCCCGTGAGGAAAAGACAGCCTCTTGTTAGGGAAAGCCGACTTCTTGGGCCATTTCATGCTGTCCGATGTATTTGATGTATCAAATGCTCCGGCTAATTTTGTTCGATGTGGCTGTAGATCTTTATATTAATTGACGTTAAAGCATTGTCGTATTCGAAAACAGTGCTATGCAAATGATGATTCGATTTACCCGAGTTCTATAGATAGAGTTCTATAGATAGGAGGTTTTCTCTGTATTTCCACCACTAGGTGGTCTTTGACAGGCAGTCTCTTTATGAATGCACTTTGCACAATGAACAAAGGTTCAATTAGTCTAAGAGCTATATTTCGCTTTGACACTTATGTCGGCCTCACTCAATCGCACTGTTCTTCAATCAACTACACACGAATATACGCTATTATTTACCCTCCCCCTCCTCTTTTTTTATCCTCCTCAGCCTCACTTCACTTTCCCACCCAGTTGTTATACTGTTCTATAAACGGCTATGCTATGGTTTACCACCCACTCCTTTCCCTAGTTGTCCCCCTCACTTATGTTTCCCCCCTCGCTATAAGGTACTACGCATGGCTATGCTGTTTTACCCTCCCCTCATTCTTTCCCTCCCCCCTCACCCTTACGTCACTCCCCATCGCTTTCTGTTCTCTTTCCCCCCTCGCTATACTGTACGACTCATAACCA
>JALIZH010021303.1:0-81178 GCA_030522465.1 Rhipicephalus appendiculatus | reverse complement strand
AGTGACGTCAGCGCGCACTGCGAGGGGAGCGTGACGTCAACGCGCAGCTGCGGCGTGACCTACTTGGCACCGCTCCAACACCTGCGGCGAGGGGAGCGCGTTGCGGCGCGTTCGTACGGACTCACGGACGGAGGGACAGCGTTACACAGCCTAGTCAAAGAGCTGCTTCGCATCTAAAAAAGCACCAGTTCGTAGCTAACGGGCTACAGAGCGCACGACGGTGACTTGATAGATTCTAGGTGGACGGCAACCGCTTTCGGCGGCGCAGCCTGTGCATCAGCTTCTCCCCAGGGACATGGTTGCTAGCGGCGTTTCGAAAACAGATGCGCAACTCTGCTACCTAAAGGTAGCATATACAGGAACTCAATCTTTTTCTGCCTGTTTGCGACACGCAGCACGTGATTTTATTACGAGCTGGCAGCTGACCAATAATTGCTCGCATATTACCTGAAAGCGTCAAGTCTGCCAGAACGAGACCACGTTTAAATGCACATATATACCCCATAAAGTCGACGGGGGAGTGGCCACCATGGTAGCTCAGTTGGTAGAGCATCCGACGCGTTATTCGAAGGTCGCAGGTTCGGTCACAGCCCCCGGGAAGTTATCTTTTCGTCCACTTTTCTTTCTTCACATTTACATTATATTTGCTACTAATAACACCCCCTATACTTTCCTTGGCATTAATGTCTCTTAGTTCCCATTAATGTTATGGTAGGTACTTGTAATTTAGCACACATCACAAAATACGCAAGTGTCAATAGCAACGTTCGAAGAATGAATGCTGATTATTCCTTTATTTTCCTAGCAAGATGAAAATCAGGACATCGCCCAATCAGGTGAAAGTGAACAGGTGAGTTTTGCCACCATACCATGCCGTGGTAATTTGGTCAGTACTTATTGACCAATTACGGTAAGAGATACTTCAATTCGCTTAGGTACATGGGAACGAGAGGCTTCGCTTGATATGAAAACCAACCGATGATGAAACCATGGAGATACAGGGTCGTTATTATTGTGCTGTTTTAAGTGTATTTTTGCAGCAGTGTTCTAGGTAACGCGTTGCAAGTAACGCCGTTACCGGTAACGTGTTACTTTTATTGCGATGGCAATTATATGGACACTCTCGGCTAATTTTCCGTCGCCGTGATGCCCCGGATATGTATATGTATGTATATATATAAAAGGCACAAAGAAAAATAAACCAGAAGAAATTCCAACGGCACCGACCGGGCATTCGAACCAGCGACCCCTCGTACCGCAGCGCGGTGCGTTAGACCACTGAGCCACCCCCATGCACTGAGCCACTCCCCATGCATGCGCCGGCATAATAATGGCAAGCTATTTAAGCACACCATTTACCGCTGGTGGTCTGGGGATCTCGGATGACCTTGAGCGTGTTTTCTATCAAGCAACACTCCTATATTTCCTTTCACTTTGAAAACTGCCCTTGAGACGCACGAAAAAGGGGGGCCCCTTTCTGTACCCACCCGTTGTATGGAACGAAAAAAAAAAAGAACAGCTTGCACCTTGCAACATGCCATAGAGTAGAGGGAACAGCAAAACAAAACAAAACAAATCTTGCAACGCGTTGTTCAAACACATAGGCGAACAACTGTGATAGTAGTTAGTTGACGCTTGTCCTGTGTGTACCTTAGCGTCCTTTTCGAGCGTCCCTTCTTTGTGCTTCATTGGGAAGCTACAAGTATCGAGCTGCTTGTCGATCTTCGTGTGACATTCCGATATCTTGCTATCGCATTCATTGCTTCGGCCTTGCGGCGAAACTGTGAGTTTTTCGGTAACTTAGTAACGCACTTGTTACAATTTCGGAACTGTAACGGGTAACGTACTAACGTTACTATTTTTCGGTAACATGGGGCATTACGTTACTTGTTACTTTTTCATCTTGTAGGTGCCATTTTCCCAGAGCTCGGCCCGGCGAATTTTTTTTCTCGCATCGTCGGACTGCTGTCGGCCTGCCAGACATGGACAAAGAGAGCGCGGGTGGAATCGCTTTTTTTTTTGTGGGAATTGCGGATACAAATTTCTTACGACGCGTCGACTCCCTTTGGGGATGGCTGGGCCATCGTGATATGAACTGATGCGCACAAAATACAGGGACACAAGAAGGAACATAGATGGACAAACGATGTTCCTTCTTGTGTCCCTGTCTTTTGTGCGCATCAATTCCCATCAAGTGGAATCACCAACAAGCCCAAGTCGAAACCCTCTTGGGCCATCGCCACACAGAGCTTGAAGGAAGCCGAGGAATGCACCATGAGAAACTGCACGGACATTATTTTCGTGGAAGCCGGATTGTAGTAGGTGGATTGCTGGTACCTGCGCCTTTCTGTGCCCGAAAGTAGTACACTCTACCGAAAGACAGGCCTTCCGAAGGGGAAAGCGCATGGTTGGTTTACTCCATACCATGTGCGGATTCTGAACGCTTCGTCCAGGGCGGTAGCAAAGAACTTCCACGAGAGGCTACGGCAACACAAAAACGACGTCCTCAAGGTCAAATGTCAAGAAAGTACACTCGCTTAGTATAGCTATAGCTAGAATGACCACCGCATTTAATTTGAGAAGTCCCGCGTCGGCGACTATGAGATGCTTTTTGTGGAAGTGCTAGCTGCTGGACCGGTTGGTGCATCATAAACTTTAAAGACTTTAAAGACGGTACCAGCGTATACACAGAAACATGTACACAAGAAGAAGGCGGTACACACGCACGGACGGCGTTACGTGTGTGCCGCCTTCTTATCCTGTAAGAGTTTCCGTGTATTCGCTCGTATCCCGTTTTTGTGGAATCCAAGCCTATTCGAGGAGACGGCCGGTAAATTCAGCAGTTATACAGGTGCGCTGCCGATCGAGAGTTTGCATCAACGGAACTCTGCACATCATGGAGAAGGGGCGTGACCCCACGCCAAGAAACAAACCCTTAAAAAGAAAGCGAGTGGGACGCGAAGCGCCGACTTTTTGCTTGTAAACACAGAGAGAGAGAACAAATTTATTTGAAAATGTCTGCACAATTGATTAGGCTCCCTCCACGAAGGGAGGACGAGCTTTCATCGCGACGCGGCCTCTATACCAGTATCGTGCGATGTGCTCCTCGAGGTCTTGCTCTCTCGCTACTTCCGCGGGTCCGAGAGGGAGCAAATTTTTAAAGACGGTAGTCTTTCTTGGGATACCTAAACGGAGAAATTTTTGGTCTGTCTGTCTGTCTGTCTGTCTGTCTGTCGTCTGTCTGTCTGTCTGTTTGTCTGTTTGTCGGCACGTCACACGAATCAGCTAGCTGGCCAAAGTTTAACCCCCTGCCTTACGACCTCCAATCTTGACCGAGAAGCATGTGTTCATACGGGTGAGCGTGGGCAATTAAAAATCAAATATTACGCATACCTGAGGCACAACATCAATACCTTAGTACTATTCACAGTGTTCCTTTAAAACAAAATCTATAGATACGTAATTATAAAGATCCTAGTGTTTATTACGCGGCGCTGAGAATGCGCCGTTGTGTACAAAACAAGTCTCCGCCCAGTGATTTAACGACGCTGTGGTGCTGCCACCTGGCAGCCGCATAGTTCAACACAAGCCGATGTTCCCCGGTAGCGCTGTAGATGGCGTCCTCTTCTGTTTTATCAATGCCAGCCAGATGCGGCTGATTCATCGTAGAAGAGCGCTGTCTCAGGCAAGGCAAAACATATATGGCCGCTTGATGAAATACGACCCACTCTACAAGACATGATCAGAGAACGCAAAGAAAAGACCGACGACCAAATTTCAGCGGATAAACGCCGGCGTCCGTCTAAGCGTGCCCGGAAAACGTCCGAAAAACGAGCCCAGCGGCTAGCCCAGCTATTAAATTGTGGTACTCATGCCCCTCATGCAGTGCAGTCGGCACAAGACTATCGTCTTTCGACGACATCTGCAGCGAAGCATGCAGATACGCGGCCAATTTTTTTTACACGCTACTTTGGTTGGCGTCTCTGTTTCAATCACACGAACAGCCTTAACCGCGGTTAAGCTAACTACGGTTACGGCTAACCACGGTTACAGGTAGCCAGACGGCAGACAACCGCAGTTACTCTCCTAACCATGGTTATTGCAAACCGCAAACGGGCGACTCCACGAGAGATCGACACGGATCCGAAAATGGATATTTTAGATTTTATTGAGTATTGAATACCTTATTCACATGCCACCCAGTAGCCGTAAAATGAACTTAGTTTTCTTTTTAACTGTATAACTTACGAGGCAAGAAATGTCGAACATATTCAATGCAGAAGGACAAATTTCATTACCTCTCGTTCTGGAAAGTTTACGACGATGTAAATGCAAATATTACCATTTCATTTCATATTACGCGCTAAAAAAGACTAAAGTAATGTTGTTTCGAAACTTGTAGAACGAAGGAAACTATTTTTGAAAAATATCTAAATATGCGAACCTCTAATTATATTTGCTACATAATAGTTGCTACAAAGTTCATAAGATTTATCAACTATTATATCTTCGTCTTAACAGACAGCACACGGTGGCTAAGTGTAACACGTGTTTATTCGGTCACACACCAACTGTCGAACAAAACAGGAAGGAAAAAGGGGCGGTTGCTTATATACAAGCTCGAGCCACTATCACACCGAGCATTGACTTCACGAAGCACAATAGTCCGAGTCCGGGTCACCGCTGATAGCGAAGCGCGTCTGCGTCAGCACCACGAGGCACACACGATACACAACACTCATCTCCCCTCACGAGGTTTCGTCTCACGGCACGTAACGGTCTGGCGGTCGCCTCAACCGGGTAGAACGTCGAAGCTGCGGTGTTGATGGTCCCGAGGGGTCGCCGTTATGGGGACCACTGTGGAGCGTCGGACCGCTGTCGTGTAGAAGGCCCGGAGACGGCTCGGTAGAAGGCCCTGCCGATTCAGCTGCTGGTGACGTCAAGTTCGATGCTGGTTGGTCCTGATCGTTGAGCCGAGTAGGCGTGCTGGTCGAGGTGGGCTCTCTAGTGTCCCTGAAGAGCCGGACCCTTGTTTTCCACTCTCGGCCCGTCCAGTACTGTTCCCGCCGCCTTAAAGCCCGCTCCGGTTCTCCTGAAATGTACGCAGTCGCAGGTTATCAGCGTGAACGTATCGATCCTCGTCTCCGACGCGAACAATGTACGTGCATGCGCTGCACCGCTGAGCAATTCTACCCAACAGCCATTTGTCGTCGTCCGGGCGGAGTCCTTTTACCAAAACCTGGTCGCCTTCCCAAAAGTCTCTCCATGGCCCTCGTTTCTGGTCTGCGTGGAGCTTCGCCTGCTCCCCCCTTTCGCGCATGCCTTGTTCCATTTCCGGGTGCAGCAGACTCAGTCTGGTTCTTGGCTGCCACGACAAGAAGATCTGGGCCGGGGGTCTCACCAGTGGTGCTGGACGGTGTGTTGCGATAACTGAAGAGAAATTGGTCTATGCGATGTTGTATGGACTTCTTGTCTCCTTTTCTTTCTTCGTCTAGTATCTGTTTAAACAAGTCCTTCTTGACGGTCTGAACGCACCGTTCGGCGCTACCATTCGAAACTGGGTGATAGGGAGGAGTTTTGGAAATGACGAATTCCATTCATCCTCAGGAATGTTCCGAAGTGCTGCGATGTGAATTGGGGCCCGTTGTCAGGTCACGATCTCCTCTGGTAGTCCGTAGGCCGCAAAAACACATCGCAATTTCTCTACCGTCTTTTCACTTGTTGTTGTTGTCATGACAAACACCTCAACCCACTTCGAATGAGCGTCCATTAGGACCAAAAAGAAATGCTGGTCCCTTTGCGCAAAATCTAGATGAACTCGCTGCCATCTACGCGTTGGCCAGCCCCATGACATTAGTGGCACTCTAGCTGCCACATTCTGTGACAACTGACAAGTGATGCACTCTTTCACCGCTTGCTCTATGTCTAGCGTTAAGCGAGACCACCAGACATGACTCCTTGACAGCATTTTCATTCGAGTCATCCCTGGGTGACCTTCGTGCAGCATTTCTAGCACCTTCTGTCGCAACGAAGCGGGTATGACCACGCGATTGCCCCATGTTACGCACTCTTGGTCTACCGACAGTTCGTTACGGCGAACGAAGTATGGTGAAAGATCGTCGTCCGACACATGCGCAGGCCACCCGTTCTGCGTAAAAAACAACACTTTGGACAGCAATCGATCTTTACGCGTTTCCGATCTGATTTCCCTTGCCGACAATGGAGCCTCGTCTAGCACCGAAAAGAAATAAACGCCCTCCGACTCCTCTGCTTTGTCTCGGAGCGGTAGCCGTGAAAGGGCATCGGCATTTTGGATTTCGCTTGCCTTTCGGTAGACCCATCGGTAGTCATACGCTGCAAGGATTAAGGCCCTACCGCTGTATCCGGGCTGCTGCCATTGTAGGGATTGGCTTGCCATGCCCGAAAATTCCAACCAGGGGTTGGATGATCTGAGTAAACGGAAAATTTTCGACCAAAAAAAATTTGTGGAACTCCTTTAGACCGAATATAACTGCAAGAGCCTCTTTCTCCAGGTGGTCGTAGCCCTGCTCTGCCTGACTTAGTGTCCTCGATGCGAACGCTATCGGTCTTTCGACCCCCGCGATTTTATGGAATAAGATCGCCCCTAGTCCATATGCCGAGGCGTCGCATACCATACCCAGTTCCTGATCCGGATTGTAGTATGTTAGTACTCTGGGATGCATAAGCCAATCCTTAGATCTCTTAAAAGTATCCGCCACCCTGTCCGTCCATTGCCACTTAACATTTTCGCCCAACAACTCGTACAATGGTTTCAGCTCTGCTGACATGTTCGGAACGAATTTGCCATAAAAATTGAGCATGCCCAAATATGCTCGAAGCTCCTGTTTGTTATTGGGTGTCGGCGCGTCTTTGATAGCGCGCACCTTATCATCGGATGGCCGAATGCCATTTGCGTCCAGCACGTGACCCAGATACGCCACCCATGTTTCGAAAAACTTGCACTTTTCTTTGCGCAATTTAATGCCTCGTTTCTTGAACCTTGTCAGCACGCTTTCCACCTTTTCCCAACACGCCTCAAAACTTTCCCCAGCAATCAACACATCATCCAGGTAGCAGGCGACTTTATCTAGGCCTCCTAGAACCTCGTCCATGACTGCCTGGAATATCGAGGGTGCACTGGTTATCCCATACGGTAGGCGCGTAAACTTAAACAGCCCCATGTGCGTATTTATCGTGAGCAAAGACTGCGAGTCAGGGTGCAACTGCAGCTGCTGATACGCGGTTGAAAGGTCAAGCACAGTGAAATATTTGCACCCATGCAAGGCTACAAACAAATCTTCCATGACTGGCAGCGGATAATGATCGGTGCGCAAACAGGGATTCACCGTCATTCTGTAATCTCCGCAAATCCTGACCGTGTTGTCTCCTTTTGGAACCACCACCAGCGGCGTGGCCCAGTCGCTTTTTAGGACGGGAACAAGCACCCCTGCGTTCTGCCAGGCCCTCAATTGTTGGGAAACGGGATCTCTGAGTGCGAAGGGCACCGGTCGTGGTTTACAAAAGACCGGTGTTGTGCCCTCCTTCAGCAACAAGCTTACTTGACAATCCGTTATCTGTCCGAGCTCTGGTTCAAACACTTCCGAGAACCTTTCATGCAAGCTAGCTACTCGATCGATCTCCACCCCATCCACACTCAACCAATCCAATTTAAGAGATTCCAACCAGTCTCGCCCTAGCAACGCAGTCTCACTCTTTTGCAACGTACGGACAACGATCAGAGGCAGCGTCGTTGTCTGGTTGTTGTGCTCTGCCGGCATCATCAGCTTGCCCCAGAACCGTTAACGGCGTTCCCCCATAGGCTTTTAGCTTTATGCTACACGGCAACAACGGTCGCCCGGCCCAGTGTCGCTGATAGAGAGTCTCGGGGACGATAGAAACAGACGCGCCCGTATCTATCTGCATCGGCACATTACGACCCCCGACCCGTACGTTTACAGTATAGTTTCGGACACTCTCGTTACACGAAAATACATTCTGTAGCAAAATATTGTCCTCACCACTACTGTCCTCCGCTGTGCTGGCGGACGATCGGCACGCTCTTGCCAAGTGGCCCACTCGTTTGCAGGCGCGGCAGCCGGTATTTCCTGAACGGGCACCTTTCGTCGGTGTGGGAGGTGGCTCCGCAGCGGTAGCAAGCCCAACCGGTTGTTTCTTTCGCTGCTCTGGTTTCCCTGTAGTCTCCACGCGGCTGTCCCGACCTTGAACTCAGAGCTTGTCGTTGTACGGCGTGGACACCCAGTTCTTGCCCCTCCGGCTGGAATTTCTTCGTCTCGGAACGGGCTAGTTCAATACTTCGGGCTAGTTCGCACGCCTCTGCAAACGTCAGTGTGGCCCTCTTCAGAAGCTCTGCTTGCGTTGTCTCGTCTTTCAGCCCGGCAACGAAACGGTCCCGCAAAGCTTCATCCAAAAATGCCCCGAAATTGCAGGAGGCAGCCAGACTCTTCAATTCCAACGCAAAGCCCGCCACCGGTTCTGTGTCCTGCTGAATCCGGCGGTTGAATCGGAAACGTTCCGCTATGACCATGGGTTCCGGAGCATAATGCTTCTTGACGGCTTGGATTAGTTGCGCATATTCTTTCTCTTCGGGCTTCGCGGGAGCTAGTAGATTTTTAAGCGTGCGATAGGTTTTCTTCCCAATAGCGGTAACCAACACCGAGACTTTGAGGTCGTCGCTCACCTGGGTCGCCCGAAGGAACTGCTCGAACCGCTCGATGTACGATTCGAAATCCTCGTCTCCGTCCTCGAGGAAGGGTTCGAACTTGCCAGCCGCTGCCATGTTGACGTCTTCCGTTCCCAAAAGGGCCCGCGTCTGTCGGCAGTGCGGATTCACACGGATCCCATCCTCGTCGCCACTATTATATCTTCGTCTTAACAGACAGCACACGGTGGCTAAGTGTAACACGTGCTTATTCGGTCACACACCAACTGTCGAACAAAACAGGAAGGAAAATGGGGCGGTTGCTTATATACAAGCTCGAGCCACTATCACACCGAGCATTGACGTCACGAAGCACAATAGTCCGAGTCCGGGTCACCGCTGATAGCGAAGCGCGTCTGCGTCAGCACCACGAGGCACACACGATACACAACATCAACCTTGTTTTGAAAGCAAATTTTGCTTCTTTCCCTCTGCAACGGCAACTACGTTTTTGGTTATTGAACTCTTGAGCGAGCAAGGCTGATCTTGAACACCCTCACATAAGAGCTCGCAATTTTTCGCTCTAATTATACAGGTTTAAGTCAACAAAAATGTTTATGCACAGATATTTTTTTCTGTGACTTGGCCAATAAAGCATCTCTTTACTACTATAAAATTTGCGCATCTATTTTGCTAGTACAAGCAGGCCGTCAGAATGGGCCTTTCAGCGTAGGTAGTCTGCGCATGCGCGCCGGCGTCGACGAGCTACGAGCCACACTTTTTGGTGGCCAAAGCGCGACGATAGGTGCCTACCAAAGGACATCTGGTGTCACAAACGTGCAAATCGTTCCAAAATTGCTCGCCGTGCGCTAGTAGGTAATCGCGGAGGCCTGCATTGTGCCTTTTCATCGAATACGGAACACTGGGCTGCACTGCTCGCCAGCACTCGCGCTTGTCAAGCGTGCCTCGCAAGCATGGATGAGCTGAGGAGAACTTACTGTGTTCAGCTGTGCGCAGGCATGCAATGTCTTCCTTGTATTGTTTACGCGCGTCAGGTATTAAACTGCTCGTGAGATAAATATCAGGCTGTGCATTGAGTATTCGCCACTTTCGTGGGGGAGTATCAATGAGAACCAATGCGCAGGGATGATTTGTTTCTCCATTCACTATCTGCTGGGATAATGCATTTGTTTGTAGACTAACTTATGCCTCAGTTTCTCTTTTACAAATTGGCAGATCGTTCACACTTTTACACCACGCCTATCATTACGGAGGGGGGAGGGCACACAGTTCATCGTGTACGACTGTGGGCTGCGCTGACCCATAGACCTTCGCCGACAGAGTTTTCGTCAAAGGCGCCCATATGATTAGACAGGGGCGACAGTTTTGCAAGGGGGGGGGGGGGGGTTTGAGGTAAGATGGTGCGCAAGCTGGAATTCCAAAGCTTGCAGTGAACAGAAGCATCGCTTCAGCGTCAAAACGCACCACAACTTAGAGGAGCGCTTTTTTCGAATATGCATCCGCGTCGCCCACGATGACAGACGCAAAAACAAAGAAGTGAAGGGTGGGAAGACAGCAGGCGGCTGGGGCGCCGCCGAGGGAAACAATATCACAAGGCGTTTAGGGGGGGGGAGTATGCCGCCGCCGTAGTTCCACACGACGGATACCAACAGTACAGAGCCGCGGTTACGCGAAGAATAGAGATGAACTTCGGAGCAACACAGTCTATATAAGGACAGAATTGCAGTAGGCGCGTTGTTTATAAATATATTATGCTTGTAATGACCCAAGCCATTTTCAAAATACTGCTTTATTGCTAAATTCTAGTCTCTAACTTACTAATGTTTGAAGTTTGAAAAACAGCACGTAGACAAACACAAGCTCTATTTTCGGAAAAAGACATAGTTCCAATCCCATTCCATTCCGTGCAAAAGGCGCTTAATTCCATTCCCACTCCATTCCTCCAAGCGTCTCCCCATTCCATTCCGGGGTGGTGAAAATGTGGAATGATTCCGGAGTCATTCCAATTCGCAACTCCGGAACACTGTTGCGGAGTAACGGCCGAGGTAACCTCTGTTACTTTTTTCGGTAACGGTAACGGTAACGCGTTACGTTTATTGTAGGTAACGTTGGACATCCCAGTCGAAAAATCCGTCAGGGCACTCCTAACTGACAGTCAGGAATCCTTGCACGTCGGTCAGGAATCTTTGACTGAGTCACAATTAGAGGACCTTTGCAGTTAGGATCAATTAGGATTGCTGCCCGTGGTCGTGCAGCACAGTCAAGGATGGCTGACGGTAGCCTCTCGTCACGGGCAGGGTGGCTGCCCGGGGTAATGCAGTCCGGTCAGGTTGGCTGGCCGTAGCCTTTGTCACGGTCAGGATCGCTGCCCGTGGTAATGAGCTCGGTCAAGAATGGCTGACTGTGCCTTCGGCTGGCTTAACTGTCTGCACGTAATACGCCCAGCAGCTCAATCAGGAGGTGCAGCTAGCTGTCGACTGATCACGGTCACGCAATAAGCCCCAGCAGCACCGTGATACGCCGCCAAAATTTATCCGATGCGTTTTAAAAACCAACTATAGTGTAAATAACAATCAGACTTTTGTTATACGTTGGCAGAGGCGCGATGCACGATACGCCGTGTCGATCCGTAGCGCACATGCATGCTTTGTGCCGATCGAAGACGACAATCGAGAAACTGCGATCCTGTGTTTTTGTAACTCAAACTGCCTCAACTGCATCCCGTTCGACGCGCCGCATCAGCCGAAGAGCCAAAACATAGTTAAACGCCGACGCATCCTAACTTTACCTACGATTTCGCTCGTAGTTGATATTTTCTCGCGATAAGAACGAACTATGTTTTCTTCCGAAGTTGAAATGCGTCGAAGCAGCAACAGCTCCCGCGAATGTTTGGCCGAGAGCAGTGAATCGAGCTCGTGGCATGCCGCTATTGGGGGGCACCTGAAGAACGAAGGTAAATTTCTAAATAGTATCGTTTCTACTACAGCAAGTTGAAGTGAACCACCCTGCACGGCGTGCATTCAACGTGTTGCACAAATGCCAGATGCGGAGCTTACGCGACCATCATACATTTTTATTCACCATTCACGCGCTTCTTACAAGCACCAAGCATCCTAAGCTGGCTTTGTTAGAGCTTCTAGGCGCCTCGAAAAATTCTTTTACAGAATTTACAACCTGCGTTGTCAAAAAAAGAAAAAGAAAAGAAACAATTTCTGAAACTATTTCTAACCAGGTATATATGGCCTCCGTGATTGGAACCAAAAAAAAATATATATATAGCCTCTGTGATACACACTATTCTTGCTCTCCGCCGCAAGAATAGTGTGTGTAAATGTTTGTCAGGCTATATGTGCGCATGTATCTATTACGTTCATTTTACAAAGGCCACTGCATTGTTTTTTAATGCCCGCTAGTGGTAGATGGTTACATCGGGTGAAGCCGGCAAATCCAACCGAAAACAATCCAATCCGCTGCAATCTCTAAGGCTGTTGCGAGCTGCTCTGTGTCACGCTGCTGGGTTTCGTCGTTTGTTCTTCGAAATGCTGTCAGTATAACGAAAACATGCCGTAATTTGCGCTCAACAGTGAAGCAAGAACAGTTTGAGCCGAAATTGACTCATCGCAAGCGAATAGGAGTAACGTCGGATGGCTACATTGCTGGGCTCTCGGTAACTCTTTGTTGTGTGGTGTGTGTGTGTGTGTGTGTGTGGCACCGTCGAACGTCGACGCTGTGGTGTTGAAGGTTGTCCCGTGTTCGTGTTCTTGTGTGCACTTGGATACATCGAGAAGCCTTCATGCAACGATGCTTGGTTCTCAGTGCGCGCTCGTTGGACACTTCCACATGAGGTAAGTCCACTGTCACTATTTATGTCGTTCGCGTAGCGCAGTGTGTAAGTCATCTGTTCTTAGCGAGCTTCGCAAGTTGTAATGTTTTCCCAGCGGTCTATGAGATAGTGATGAAGGGATAAAATGACGCGGGGGGCATTTGAAAAAGCGGCTTGGGTATCACTCAGTATGTTAACGCCGTCGTGTCGTAGCGGCTCTGTGTAAACCTCATGACGCCGGCCTTAGAGACAGCCCAGCGGCATCGCCGGGCTGTTTTATTAGGGGTAGCTTGGGGGTTGGATGTATGGGGGGGGTACGCCTAAATTTTCGATCGTGATCATCAATCAGCGTGGCTATTAGGTCAACAATACTCCAAACAATTCAGGTTCATTGAGGCGAGCTTGAGCGCGCCAAGCCTAATTCGACTAGTTTGCCTAGTCAAAATCATCTTAGTGCAGAAGCTAACCACCAACCTCAAATCTCGACTGAAATTTACCGCATCGACCCTCCACGATGGTCTAGTAGTTGCGGCGCTCGACTGCTGATCCGCAGGTCGCGGGTTTGAATCCCAACCACGAAGGCCGCATTTCGACTGAGGCAAAATCCTTGAGGCTCGTGCGCTAATATTTAGGAGCACGTTAGAGAACTCCAGGCGGTCGAAATTTTCGGAGCCCTCCATACGGCGTCTCTCATAGTCATACCGTGGTTTTGGGACGTTAAAGCCTATCATCTAACTAATTTACCGCATCGAAGACAGCCGTGGTCTATAAATATAAAGTCCGCTCAGCATCACTGAATTCAAATTGTTAAGACCGGTCTCGACTGTCATCGAAAGTACGCTTATGATACTCGTTTAACTTATTGTTGAGTTGCTTTCACTGTGTATACAGTGAATGTGCCTTCATTTGCGACAGTATTGTATGAATGCACAGTGCCCGGTTCCGTTATGAGTGCGTAGTGTATCTAACACGCACTGGGTGCCTGTGCTTACAAACGCGTGTGCTGTAGCAGTTGCTCAGTACGCGGGTTGTTTACTTGCTTGTTGTTACGCAGTTGTTTATTGTTGCCTCAAAAAAAAGAAGAAGAAAAGATTAGTCACTCCACCTGTGACACAGCAAGTTGCTTCGATGAAAATACTGCATCAGGTGGCCCCCGAAAATTGGGCAACATAAAAAGGGAATGTAGTCATTGTCGACTGACTTGCAAAGTTGTGTTTCATGAAAGCTACATGATTGTGTTGATACTTCTGCAGAGCTGGTTTTGCTAATCTGTTATTTTTATTTTACTGAAAGGCTGGTTGCTGCTGTCACTCTGGAGCTGGGATGGCTGCCATAGGTTTGTATATCAGAACACAATACTGTTGTCTTCAAAGTGAGAGTTCTCATTTTTGGTATTGTTGATCTGTCTGTAGCAATATGCAAGATAGCATAAAAGCCCAATCAAGCTCTATGTGAGTAATGTAGTGTTATCATTCAGCTGTAATGCAGAATTAAAGATTGTACACAGATAAAAATGACTCAAAAATGCTACTAAATGCAAAAGCTTTCAGATGAGAGACAGCAACAGTCGCGGACAGACCTCAATGTAATAAAGCCAGGTGTTACATTGGGCTAGTTGGTAAGCTATCTTCAACATCCAGCACCGAGCAGACAAAGAACAAGTAAAGGGACAAAGTCAAGCACTCACTTCCAACTGCGGAATTTTTAAAAAAGGTATATATGTTGGCATTCTACATAATGTGAACACATGCAAACAGTGACAAAACAAGCGTCAACAAGTTCAGCAGAAAAACGTTGGACGTGACATTTGTTCATGTTGTGCATTTGTTTAGCACGCATTCTGTCATGCCCGGTAAGTTTTTCTGTATAAATTGTTACGTGACTGTTTGTGTCCTCACGTGATGTAGTATGCCAACGTACGTACATGGGCATTTTCAATAGCTCCTCAGTTGGAAGTCAGTGCTTGTATTTGCTCCTGTTCTTGTCCTTTGTCTGCTTTGCGCTAGTTGTTGAAGCACCATTTAATGCTCACTCGTGGTTGTTGCCATCTCTCATCTAGAAGTTCTTCCACTTATTATGATTTTGTGTGGAGTACCAACCAGCTCGAACCATTGTTGAAATAAAATTGACTTCAGTTTGCTTCTAGTAGCTTTACAAAAAGCGTCAGTTCAGCTGGTACACATTTAATGAAACATCTGCAGATCTGTTTTGAAACATCACAGTTCTGGCTAACATCAGAGAATAGAACTGCCACTATAATTTCTTGTATTAAGGGTAGCAAAATTGCACATGCCATGTCTCATTTGCCACCCTAATTGTTCTGTTCTGCTGTATAATCGTATTTGCTTTACATTTGATTGATAAGCTTACCAACCTAGCGTGGTGCATGGATGCTGGCATTAACTGGTAGCTAATCTCGAAAGATTGAATACTAGGTGTGGTGTGTTTGTTTGGAGGACTATACCACCATTAGCTTAGATCGAGTCCTGTTTGAGGAAAGCACACCAGGAAAGAATGCATTCACCTTGGACAATGCGACATTAACAACAGGACCATGGAATATTCTCGTTTGGTAAAAATTCATCATAGAAAAATTTGGCTTTTGTTATGTATTTGTGAATTTCCTTGGCTTTTCTATCATCATGCATGATACAATTCGTCTTAGGCACATGTAACGACCTTTGCATTGACAATGTTGTAGACAGCTACAGTTCAGCAAGAACTACTGGAAGCAGTGGGAATTCGCTGCTGACACTCATTGCTCGTACTCTGGGCAGTTGTGCAACATCATAACTGCACCCATATCTCTACTTTATTTTAGCTTGCACAAATAGGAAACCAGTTGTTCTGCTATGCACATTCTAAGAAAAATGAAACTGAAAACACAAATAATGTTTTAGTGAATAGAGTTCCAGTTGATAAAAGTTATCTCTGTCTATGCAGTCTGCTGGAGGCAAGGTTTGCTGGGCTAGACCGTGGACCTAAAGGAACTGCAACCACAGATTGCTGATGTTCATTCCTATCGCTGCAAAGTGGGCCAGCCCACGCAAGCAGGGTTCTGCAAAGTTTTTATCAAAGTCTGGACCGACCTGCAGCACCAGCACTGAAAATTTCTTCTTTAACATGAAGGTAGCATACCCTCTATTCACTCTCAACAAGAATCCCCAAAGGACACCATATCTATGGTGCTGTCCACATCCATTATTCCTAACATCATCACGTTGTGCATGATCCATTGCAGAATATAATTTAGTCTGTCATGTGGATTCACTATAAATGTACTATCCGCAACAAATGAAATCCGAACAGCGGCAAGCGCAGTGGTATAGTGCGTGCCATCCAGTTATTACCGTGGACAGGCGCGCGCATGTCCATGGTGACAACTGGACGACACGCACTATACCACTGCGAATGCTTGCCGCTGTTTGGGTTTCATTTGACGCGGATAGTACATGCTCATGCCTTCTTTTTTTTGTTTTTGTGAACGTTGAGACTTGACTGCCTCCTTTTTTTTTGTTTCTGTGAATGTGGATGCTTGACTTATTTTGATGCCAATTCATTGTCAGAGCAGCATGCAGTAAGTGATGCCATTCGTTGTTAGGGGGAATTTTGGGCATGTAAGCCAATGCTGTTGTTATATTTCACTTCTGTTTATCACAGCGTATATATGTTATATACAAATAACGTAGTAACAAAACGAACTGAAAACCATGTGCTGTCAATACATATTTTTTTTAAGCAGAGGGCGAGAAACAACTCCAAGGTCCAGACATCGTAATGAAAAGAAATATGCACACTTTTGCTATGCGAATGTGCTGCTGGAAGAATTTTGCGAATACGTGCTAAAATAAGGAAGTTATAGGTGTCACAACATCCGTTTCAGCTGGTTTCAAATTTTCGCGCGGCCTCGCCACCCTTCTGCGCCATAGGAAGGCCAAAGGCATAGCCCATCGTTGTGACTCTGCCCACTTCGGCAACATGACATGACATCAGCGATACGTTATCGGCACGCAGCCAGCGACCGAGCAGGGCACTTCACATAAGCACTTGTCATAGTGGCAAAGTGAGACGCCTCTTCATCTCGGAGGCTTTCATTTTAGCAATACCGCTTCTCCCTGTAGTCTCGGGCTCTACAATAAGGCAGAGGGCAGTCCAGGAAAATGAAAATGCGTATACTGCGCGGCCAAAACTGCATCACCGCAGGGCCAAGGCGCCGTTTCGTAGGGCAAATGACCAATCGACGAGCTCAGTGGTATGTCAAGTTGCCCATGGCCAAGTTTGATTCACTGCGAGGAGGATTGGTCAGAAGGAAAGAGGCGCAGGAATTGTTTTTCAGAATGAAGAGTCTGGGCGGCGTGCCGCGCTGTAATATTCGGAAAATGATATCGCCGTGGTCTACTGTGCGAATTGGCAAGCTTGTTTGGGGCGTGCAAAAAAAAATGTCTGAGCCTGTTTGCTGGCTCTTTAAGCAGCCAATTTCCGCTGGTTGATTCCACGAAAGATAATAAAACTTTGAAGTAACTGATTTTCTTGGTAATTTTTATATCATGCCCATATGACTGAATAGCGTGCAATCACAATTTGTTTTCAAAGAAAATTTTTTTTGAACAAAGGAAAAATCAAGAAGCATTGCCGGGTGACCACAACCATTTTACAATGAGTGAGTTTTGGTATATTCGCGACCATACTAACAGCAACTTACGTATTCTTAAAAATTTTCTAGAACCGTGGCGTTTTTGAAACTTAGTTGATTTCGGGACGCAGTTGCTGCTCCTGTGAACATCATAGCTTGTTAATACTTACAACATGGATAGGCCTTTTTGTGAATAATGAGCGAATGCATTTGTATGTGTATTTGTTTAATATTTCTTAAAGCAATGAATTCCTTTGCTCAAAACATAAAAAAGCTGTTGGTCAAAAAATATATATATATAATAAAAAAAAAAACTCTCAATTTTGTTCAAACTCATATGGACTGATCTCAGAGGACTGCAGAATTGAATTCTGGAAAACATGTTGCATCATTTTTATCGGAACAAAATTACAAATTTTCAAACACTGCGTTTTCAGAGCGTTGTCACTGCTGCATAAAGTACATCTCTTGTTACAAGAAAATACCATAACAAACTTTTTTTTTCTGATGCTTACAAAATAACATTGAGACATTTGCGGTATTTTCGGTGAATGGTAGGTATCCTGTAAAGGAAACGACCGTTTGAATCAACTGCATTTAAGCATGCGACTTCACTTCTGTGTTCGATATCCCTCAATCCAAAGGCAGCCTCTCCAGTCGTGCCCTCCTTTTCTGTCACCTGCTTGGTTGCCACGGAATTTATATTTGAATTTCAAATTAATACATTCTTTGAAGCTGTCTCTTTTATGTCTTGCTGAGCCAGACGTGAAAGTCTTGTATAAAAAGCAAGGTCTCTTCAGGAAAGGAAACGACCTTCTAGAAAACAGTTCCCAGGAGTTTTGGTTTTGTTGGCCCACAATTGTATATTTTAAAACCATATACGATCAACGGAGTTAAAGCGTGTCGATTACGCGAAGATCGGTGGCAGTAGTTTTCGCGATGGACAAAACACATTCTGTTTTGATTGCTGCGGTCTGCATTGGCAAACATGCCATGATTGAATGCATTCCACAGGGGAGTATGAGTTTCCACCACTACTTTTATCAGCGGAAGCACTCGATCTCACAGGCAGGTCCATGGATAAGCTCAAGGTTCTTCGGCATGCCTTGCATTTGTGCGATCACTTTAATAGCCGACTGTATTGAACTACCGTGCATTGCATCCGCCCACGCAACACACGCTACTCTATTTACACTAAGGCACGGTTCACTCGATCCGCCACACGATCCGTACGGTGTGCGTCTAGAGAGCGGGTCGGACAGTGATGGGCGACGTAAAATGTATCGTGTAACCTGGGCAATCTACATCCCAACAATCTGTGCTGCAAATTGGTAGTGCCGGAAAAATATGCATGGCGATGGTCCTCAGGTTGTGTGCTCGCCGGTCGGCACTGTCGCTGTTTGAGATTTCTTTATTTATAATAAACAGTGTCGGAAAGTAAAACTCATCTACACGGCTTTTCGTGAAGCTTTGTTGGCTTTATATTAGTACATCCATTGAAAAAATAGTAAATGCCGAGGGATTAATGGTGCACTGCCCATGTACGAGTACAGCATTGATGTTGCAAACTACCCAAATGCAGTTCATTGAAACGGTTGTTTTCTTTGTAGAACACTTTACAATGACTGAAAATTCCTCATTATTGCTATTTCGTAAGCCTCAGAAAAGAAAAGGTGGGCTATTGTATTTATTGTATTTTCTTGTAACAAGAGATGTACTTGACACAGTAGCAACAACATTCTGAAAACACTATGTTTGAAAATCTAATTTTGTTCTGATAAAAATGATGCAATGTGCTCCAGAATACCATTCTGCAGTCCAGATCAATCCGAATAATTTTGACCAAGATTGAGAGAGTTCTTTTTTTACTATAAATTTTTATTCACCAACAGTATTGTTCTTTTATGTTTTAAACAATGAAATTCATTACATTAAAAATTACTAGACTAATATAAATGGACGTGCTGATAAATTACATGAAGGCCTATCCGTGTAGTAAATATGAACATACTAAGGCATTACAGAAGTTCGCTAGGCGTTCACAGAAAACATGTTAAGCCGTTCATAAGGCTGTCAGCGATCATACTGGCACACTTGTCAGCGGATGTCGTCTTGCCTTCATTTATTCCTGATGCTTACCCACGAAGGTGTGGCCGCAATTGTGCAAATGTCGCAATCATTAATCAACTGAATGCTGCACTTTCAGAAAATATGAAAGACCTTTCACGCCGCAACATAGCGTTGGCAAGTTCAGTGGCACACTTCATTTTTATGGCACAAAATGTTATCATGGTGCGAAGGCAATGCACTAACCCTTACATAAGCACTAACCGCATAAAGCGAACCATTACAGCTTAAGCAGTCAGTAAATCAGAAAATGCAGACTCAGCGAGGTATTCATCGCAGTTACCTTTTTACCATTAGTACATTTAAAGCAGGTATGTATCTAAAACGTTCGACTTATGCTCAGTCCATGCGAAGCACGTGCGGCCCAGAAGTAGGCTGAGCCAAGAAAACGTGAACGCACCTTGGCAACTGCAGCCCGTCCTGACTTCGAGAACCTATGTAACGCTGCTGGCACAGAGTTTTCTTTTAGTCTGCTCTTGCTGCTCTCTCCCGTGCTAGAATTCCATTTTTATGAAGCATGCTCGCCACCTTAGTGGGGGGGGGGAGGGGGGGGTATTTTGGCAGCTGCGTTAAAGTCGGTCTTTCACCCTAGCGTACTGAACAGTAAGTGGTATGCATAAACGTGAAGGTTCATTGGAGGGTAAGCGGTAGTCGGAAGAGAGTGTATTACGTTTGGTCCTGCACTGTAAGCGGTTATGTTACGTGCTGTATATCTTAAAGCAGTGTAGTTCTAAATGTTCAGTAATTGTTTATGCATTGCATTCAGCAAGATGAAAGTGGTCATTGTAGGCTACTTTTGTGCAGTCACACATGGTAATTCGGGCGTCCGCCGCGGTGGTATAGCGGTTAGGGTGCTCGGCTGCTGACCCGATAGTCGCGGGTTCGATTCCGGCCGCGGCAGTCGCATTTCCATGGAGGCGAAATGGTTGAGGCCCGTGTACTGTGCGATGTCAGTGCACGTTAAAGAACACCAGATGGTCGAAATTTCCGGAGCCCTCCACTACGGCGTCTCTCATAATCATATCGTGGTTTTGGGACGTTAAACCCCAGATATTATTATTACATGGTAATTCGGGCGGCACCTTGATCTCAGAAGCACTAAAAATCAGGTCGTGATTGTTTCAAATTTAAGACGGCAATGCGCACTAACAAGCGCTAACATTCAACTCAACTTTTTTTGTGAAACGAATTATATATATATATATAGAGAGAGAGAGAGAGAAAGACGGTGTTTACAGTGACTAATAGAAAAGGCAGGCACGTGCGAAATGATGCGAAAACAGAATAAACAAGCTCGTGTTGGAACATGGCGAGTGCAAAAACAGGAGGGGCCATCGAATGCACGATCCCACACCTTCAAAAACGCCAACTCTTTATCATACAGTGAAATGGGCGGCTTGATCACGCTGGAGCATGCCTCCTGCCTCATCTGAGCCACCTTTACAATAATGTGGGTCCGGTCATCTTTGTGTTGGTACAAAACTGATGCGTTATCGAACTCAGGACGGCAACCGCACTGATAACAGTGAAGAGCCAGGAAACCATCCCTCTTATTTTGGACGTTATTTGCCTGCTCACGAAGCCGTTTGTTGAAGCGCCTGCCAATCTGTCTGGCGTAGCAGGCACTACAGAGGAATTCTGTAAACAATCCCGCACACACAGTCCATGAACTGGTTACGATTCTTCATCTTGCATTTAACTACTCGTCTTGCAACAGGGCTGCTCTTCTGCAAGAGTGATACCAGCTTGTGCGGAGCCGAAAAAGCAACATGCGCACCCACGTGCCGACCGATCTTCAGTCTATGTGATAAATGGCGTTTGAGCTGGATGGCCGCGACATTCTTGCGCCTTACCATACTCTCTTGGGCCCCACCGTCTGCTGTGCAGCCTGCGTACTTCTGAGCTCTGCAGACGCTTTCAGCTACAGTAAATAGCAATGTCTCTGGGTAACTCGACTTCTTGAGGCCGGCCCGCCTGTGTATTGAAGCTCATGTCAACGGCATGGTGACAAGACCTGCTTCTGGCATTCATGAAGCACCTTTTGATGTTAGCCCTTTTGACGAGTTTACTGTGAGACGAGGTGTAAGGCACCATGGCTTTGCATACGCAAGGTTGGTGTTGCCAGCAAACATGGTCAGCGAAAAAGGCAATTTGAGATCAAGAAACTGAAGGGAATTTTGTGCTGGCATTTCATGGGTCAAGGTCGGCGCACATTTGAGATATGCCTTCCGTCCATGACTCATGTAATGCCTGCAGAAAGTTCGTTTCAGTTTCATGGTCTCAAATTGTTTTTTTTCGCTGACCAAGTTTGCTGGCACTGCCAACCTCGCGTGCGAAAACCCTTGCTACCTTACACCTCGTGTCACAGTAAACTCGTAGAAAGGGCTATCATTAGAAGGCGCTACATAAATGCCCCAGAAATGTCCTGCCTATATAGAGCTCACAAGTACGTTGGGCGTACAGCAAACGGTGGCGCCCAAGAGAGTGTGGTAAGGCGTGAAAAAGTCGAGGTCATCGCATCTGAACACCAACTATCGCAGAGACTGATAAGATCAGTGGGCATGTGGGCATGCATTTTGTTTTTTCGGCTCCACGCAAGCTGGCCTCACTCTTGCAGAAGAGCAGCCCTGTTGCGAGACGATTCCTTCAAATGTATACTGAAGCATCCTAACCAGTTCGTGAACTGTGTGTGCAGGGTTGTTTAGAGAATTCCTCTGTCGTCGTGTGGTGCCTGCTACATCGGACAGACTGGCAGGTAGGTGCCTCAACTACCGGCTTCGTGAGTATACAAGTAACGTGTGAAACGAGGGATAGTTTTCTGGCTCTTCATTGTGATCAATGTGGTTGTCGTCATTAGTTTAACACATCAGTTTTGTACTGGTACAAAGATGAATGTACCCTCATTATTGCAGAAGCCACTCGGATGAAGCGGGAGATATGCTCCGGCATGAGCAAACCATCCACTTCACTGTGTGGTGCAGAGTTTGTGTTTCTAGATGGTGCACGTTCATGCATGCGGTGACCCCTTTGGTTTTTGCACTTGCCATGTTCCAACACATGCTTGTTTTTGCTATTTTCGCTTGGTTTGACATGTGCCTGCCCTTTCTATTAGTCAATGAAAGCCCTGCCAGTACGAGCTATTCAATGACGTTAAACTAGCTAGAAGGGCAGTCAAATTTCATGCCACGATACATTACAACATTATGTGGGCGAATGCTTCATGGCAGCGTCTTGTTATTTCATGAAGGGTCTTGAGGGGCTATCATGATAGCAAAAATGACGAGAGGGCATCATGTACATAATTGTCAAGGATGTCCAATAATTTGACTCTCTTTGCTAAAACTTGTCTTCGTACCACATCTAGTTAATTAAGATTCATTACGTGGAGCAGCACAACAGGACATGGTTTGAAAGAGCGAGTGCACAAAAACAGCGTTAGCTTTCAACTAAGTTTAAAGTTAGCACTCTGCTTCCATCTTCGCTCTCTGGTTTCTCTCGTGTTGGGTTGCAAAGCATTTACGTCCCAGCAAGTGCACTGAAAGCTGCAAGAAATAAGGTGTGTGTGTGGGGGGGGGAGGGGGGGGGGGGGGCAAGGAGCTGCATCTGTACATCAGTGCACATCATGACCTTCATTGCCCCCCTTTTTTTCTTTGTTTAATGCACTGCTCACTTTCATTATGATCACAAAAACGTGCTGGTGTAATTCTATGGCTATAAGGTGTAACGCGAGCATGTAAGGCAAGGCGCAGCGTGGTACAAACATTAGTTTGATGACCCATGCTGCACTATGTGTGCCTCTACTACCAAACAGCATTTTCTGACCACGTTCAAAAAGTGTTGCAGAAGCCTTTTAATGTGGCAAGTTTGCATGGATTTAATTTCTGAGCACTAATTCTTAGTCATCAAGGGTCAGCATTTCAAACCATTCCTTGTTCATGTGGTTTGATTGCACCCACATGCAATGTAGCAGTTTCGTTGCTAGTGAAACATGATAGCAGGATGCATCTTGTTATTGTTGAGACTTTTGTTTTAAACGCTGGCAGGATTGTTCAGTTCTGTTATACTTGTGTTTATAATGTCTGTGTGTAACACTGTGCTCTTCTCTTCGCAGCTCTGTTGACGCAACATTGGGATATGCCACCAGAAGGTTGAAGAATGTGCATACCTGGTCCAGAAGATGTTCACCGAAAGAGCTCTTAATAAAGAAGCTATTAAAGGGGCCCTGCAACACTTTTTGAGCATGCTCAGAAAACGCTGCCGATCGGTAGTCCAGGCTCTCGAGAACACGCGAGCCAAATATTATAGCGCAGCACGTGGCGTGGAATTCACAAAATTCTCAAAGACAGCCAGAAATTGATTTCTCTTCTCTCGACAAATGACGTTGCGTACTCAAAAATCACTCGTCACCGACGAGTGATTTTTTTTGTATCAGCCATTGGCTGATTTGAGCATGGCGCGCTCGGTAGTTACAGAGGCCGCGACTTGTCCACGCGTGCGCGCGCGATTGCAATGAAAATTCGCGTATTCGAAGAAAAAAAGAAAGAGAAAAAGTGCTCAAGATCACGAGGCGCGCGTGACCTATTTTCTTTCCCCGTGTCATCCCTCCCTGCTTAGCTTCCAGCGCTTTCGACGGGACGAGAGAAGAGAGAATGCAATTGCAGCGTGCGAGAAATCTTTGTAACTCCACTCGTACTGGACGGATTCCAAAAATTTTTGCGGCAATGAATTCGTGACGCAATAGGCTCCTTTAGTGAATCCATTCCATGGCTACTTGGAAAAGTGTTGCAGGGCCCCTTTAAACATTACATCAGCATTGCCGTTGTGTTTTGTGGTGTTTAGTTGTGCTCTTACCTGCAGCATTGCATGCTCAATCAAGAGGGTATTGGATGAAAACCTAGAATAGTTTGTATTGGATATTTTTTGCATAGTTCCTAAGGGTCACCTTTAGGACATCTCATTAATATGGTGGCATAACCAATCATGTTTTTTGCATAATGATCACGCACCTGAAGTATCACTCGAATTTTTTTTCTTCCAATGTGATTATCCCACTCTGAAGTCACATTACAGCGACGGTGGTTTTGGCTGTTATAATGCCTTACGTTTTTTTTGTTTTGTGAGGGGAGCCATTGGGCAAAGCAGTGCGATTGCAGCTTGCTTTGTGCCATTCTGTCGTCTGTGGTATGCAGTTCGTGCATCTGCAGTTAAAGCCACTCGAGCAATGCACTGACACACATTGTTTCTCGATCAGTAGCATGAGATGCCCCCTACCATGAAATAGCCGTCTGCGCATAGGGTTGCAGCAACGTGCAAAGGCAAATTTCTGGCTCTTTTTCTCATGCAACCTTTGCGCGGTCACATACAGTGCAGAAACTGGTGACATTGGGCTGTCACTGCTGGTAAATTTGCACAGGCTTGCATAAAAACTGCTTAATGAGCGGGCCTGGCCGGGTCTCCAGTACGCGGACCAGTCACATGCAGACCAGTTACAAGCAGACCAGTTACAAGCAGACCAGTTACAGTGAGACCAGTTACAGTCAGCCCAGTTACAATCAGCCCAATTACAATCAGACCAGCTACATGCAGGCCCAAATTACGTATTCCCTTAGACCGTCAGGCTTTTGGAATTTCCGACTGGGTTGCAGTAACGCGTTCCTTTTTTGTCAGGCTAACGAGTAACGTATTTACTTACTTTGTTTCGGTGACGCGTACAAGACTGTGCTGCAGTAATTGTGGTAGAGATGTGAAGGAGGTAGAGTGGACGAGAAGACAATTTGCCGCCGGCAGGGGCCAAACCTGCATTCTTCTAATCCGAAGGTGCCAGGTTATCATTCTCAGAAACCACTTTCCAGATACCAGGTATCACTGCATTGTTAATAACCCTGTGAAAGGCAAGGTAGTAGAGAGTGACGTGGACGCATTATTTGTTGCTGATCAATTATTAATGTTTCTATAGGCTTCTTAATCGCTACAAATGCCCCTCGCTGCAGTTCCCAATGACTAAGCAGAACGATGACCACAGGTTTAGTTGATTGGAGTTCTATTACATCGTGCTGCTTATCTATAGCGCGGTGATGAAGCAGTCTTATGCCAGCGACTATCTGTTTAATTGGTCCACGACGATATGGCGACATAATGCACTGAAGGGCTGACTTGTAGTCGAAAAAGACTGGCCATGCCTGTGGAGGTAGTTCACCCACCAAGAGTGCCCAAAATACTACATAATAAGAATAGAAAATTGAGCGAGTTGGTATTGATTCATGGTTAGGACTGTGCAGCGCTCACAAAAAAGACGACGGACGGAAGAAGTGCACAAGACATGCACTGAGCTGCTTTTCATGCCTGGACAGAACCTTGGTGTCAGAAAAGTGTGGGGTACAACCGCACTCCCGACAATGGTCTGCTAAATGGGAATGCGTGTCTTGTGTTAATGAACGCTTGTGTTCACCCAAACGAACATTCAGGCACCTTCCACTCTGTCCAATGTAAGAACTGCCGCACGACAATGGTATCTGATACACGACTCCTACGTCACAATCAACAAACTTGGACAGCGCATGTCTCGTGCACTTCTTCCGTCCGTCGTCTTTTTTGTGAGCGCTGCACAGTCCTAACCATGAATACTACACACACACACGCGCGCACGCATATATATATATATATATATATATATATATATATATATATATATATATATATATATATATATATATATATATATATATATATATATATATATATATCCATGCAGGTCCATGGATCAGGTACAATAGATGATTGCAGAGAAGGCTGTACAATAGCAATGTTGTTTTCGGGGGGAATCGTGCGACATATGAAGCCACGGCAGGAGAAGCCGACGATGAAGATGTGCGCGTGAAATGGAATAAAATTACTGCGCCTCAGCTGAACCACATCTACCATTTATAGCGTAACACACGCATTATATATATATATATATATATATATATATATATATATATATATATATATATATATATATATATATATATATATGTGTGTGTGTGTGTGTGTGTCTGTGTGTGACTGCTGACTGGGTCATTAATGCCAACTGTCACAGCCGTGGCGCAAGCCAAACATCAACTTCGATAAATAAATACGAGAAAATTACACAGATATAGATTGTACTTCTACAGTATTTTCCAAAATATTTTGTGCGGCAAAAATATTTCGCGCACGCGACCGCCTATTGAAGTTCACGAAATGGTGGAAAACCAGGCACAACAAAAACCCGTATAAATCGAGCATTCCCGCGCATTTATTTATTTATTTATTTATTTATTTATTTATTTATCTATCTATCTATCTATCTTACCTTCAGGGTACATAGTACCTTTCAGAGGGGAAAGGGCAATGCACAACAATAAAACAAGGAACACAAAGCACATGTCACGCAAATATAGCAACTGATTGAGGCACAAAAATCAATACTAACAACTTCATAAAACGTAATTAAAAGTAAGTGATGAACAATATTTTTATTTTTATTAGATGATGAAGGCAATAAGCACCATAAATTAATTGTTGAATAAAATGTAAATGTGTGTAATTAGATGAGGATTGTTTCGAGAATATGCCCAAAAATGAATGGAGTCAGTGATGCTTGTTAACGATGCAGGCAGGGAATTCCAATCATTACAAGTTCTTTGGAGATATGACTGGGCATATGTTACTGTGGGGCAATGGGTGACTGTAACCTTTTGTTGGTGATTACGACGACGAGAAATGAAAGGAGTAGGTTGGATTAATCGGGAACGAAGTATGGAATTATGAAAAAAAAATTTTGAAACAGGCAAATGCGAGTGGGCTTTCGGCGGGTAGCTAGCGGGATGAGGTTGAGAGATGCCTTCATTTGGGTGACACTAGCTGAACTATGGTAATAAGACAAAATGAAACAAGCTGCACGATTCTGAACGGGTTCCAACATGTGAGATAATGTTACCTGATCAGAGTCCCAAACAGATGAAGCGTATTCCAATTGATGACGGACGTACGTGTTATATAGTAATAACTTAGTGACGATGGAGCAAGAAAAAAGTTCCTTCGAAGGTAACCCAGTGTTTTATTAGCTTTGGATGTTATATGTTCTGTACGTAATTTCGAGGACAGAGTGTTAGTTTTGTGGACGCCCAGGTACCGGTAAGATGTTATATTTTCAAGGGGGTGACTATGAAGAAAGTAAGTTCGACAAGTGGTATTCGACAGAGTATTGTTTGAACACTTGACTTTCTTTCTTGTGCTATTCGAGCATTGTGATTTTTAGTATCAAAAAGTTGTTTATAGTGAGCTTTAAATTTTTCCTTCGTTCGCGCGTAGGCAAATTTGAGTCAATTCTAGCGTATTCGAGAATTTTCCTACAAAAGATGATTATTGATATTTGCATAAATTACTTCTGTGAAACTCTATATAAAACATTATATTTCGTAATACTTTTTGTTTTTCCTGTCTGTGGCACAGACACTGTAAAATAAAGTCCTAAACTTCGCAAAAACGCCAGATTGGCCTATGTTGAGACGTCTGTAGCACCATAAGGTGGGCCAAGAAAAAATTCTGCAGATAAGCGCACACAATGCACAGTCATAACAACATTGTTCAGACAAAGTTTAACCGAAGTAATTTTTGTTTTAGTGGAGAAAAAATTTTTGAAGTTTCGTCCGCCAATAGCATTTTTTTTTTTGCTATGGGGGCAATACAAACCAACTGAATTTGCTGCGTAAAAAGAGTGATAGTGTAATGCCATTACATGGTTTTAAGTTCTTTTTTAGAACTTTATTTTGTGTAGTACACATCGACGTCACAATCAACAAAGGTAAAAGTATAACAATGCAACTTGCTTAGATGCCACTATGTTCCCAACAAAGAATCGCGTTACTTATTTTATTGCATGCCGCTACGAGAATCAATAGGCGTCAAGAAGTACTTAGGTCTCAACGTTCGTATGAACCGGAGAAAGGAGGCGTGAGTGTGGCCATTTATACCTTATTCACATGAGGTTCATCTATGTATTCCGCATGGAACGGCGCACGTTTTGACCACGCACCGCGCATTGACGCCTACCATGTGCGTCCGCGATCTTATGGACCGACTATGCCAAACTATTTTTCAAAGCTTGATTTGGGGGGGTTGCCGGCAGCAGATTTTGGTTAAGGTAAGATTTTTCAATTTGGTAACATCCATAGTTTTGCAGCTGTCATGAGATCACAACATCTGATTTTTGTGGCGTTGTTGTGAGCCGCCGCCTGCGGTGTGCGCCAGTGCAATAAGTAACGCGATTCATCTTCGGGGACATAGTGGCATTAAATCCAATCCCATTGTTATATCTTTACCGCTGTTTATTTTCACCTCCATATATATTATACACAATAAAGTACTAACAAGAAGAACTTAAAAGCACGCACTGCGACAAAACAGCTCTTTTTATGCCGAAAATTGAATTGGTTTGTATTGCCCCCATAGAAAAGCAATGCAATGGTGGGAAATAAACTTCAATTTTTTTTTCTCTCCACTAAAAGAAAAATTACTTCGATTAAGCTTTCTGTGAAAAAACTTGCTACGATTCTCACTCGGGCCCGCCACGTTGGTCTAATGGTTAAGGTGTTCGCCTGCTGAACCGCAGGTCGCGGGATCGAATCCCGGCCGCGGCGGCCGCATTTTCGATGGAGGGGAAAATGCTTGAGGCCGTTGTGCCTTGATGGAGATTCACATTAAAGAACCACACGTGGTCAAAATTTCCGGATCCCTCCACTACGGCGTCTCTCATAATCATGTCTTGGTTTTGGGACGTTAAACCCGAACAATTATTATTCATTGTCAGTCATTTGCGTTTTTCCGCTGATTTTTGCTTTCACCACCTTAGGGTGCTACAGACGTTTCAACATAGGCCAAAGTGGCGTTTTTGCAAAGTTTAGGATTTTGTTTTAAAATCTATGTGCCACACACAGGCAAAACAAAAATATGAGAAAATGGTACGTTTTATGGACCCTTTGATAGAGGAAATTTATGAATTCTATGTATATTCGTCCTTTTTAAAAAAATTTCGAAAACGTCACACGTTACTCAAGTTTGCCTACACGTAAAGGAATGAAAAATTTAAAGCAACCAAAACGTACTCTCCTATAATAAATGCACGATGGTCGAAAAACGCGACAAAGCGAGTGTTCAGAGAATGCATGAAGCAGTCGATTTATAGGAAACCTCGTTTTCGTACCTGGTTTTCCTCCATTTAGGGAATTTCAAATGGTGGGCACGTGCGCAAAAATTCTTCCTTCTGAAAATATTTTGCAAAAAGACTGCAGAACTGCTTATGTTAAAGTGTCTAATTTTCTCGTATATCTAAAACAAACTGGATGTTTTGCTAGCGCCACGTGTGCGACAGTTGGCGTTTGATGGAGCTGTGCGCAGGTCCCAAATAGGGTGCCTCGATGTGCGCGCGCCTCCGCTTCCAGGGTGGAGACACCTTTTGAAAGACCCCGCGCCACCTGGCGGCCATATTGGTTCGAAAGTCTCCGGCGGCGCGCAGAGGCTAGCGCGGGAACGGTGCTGTAAACACGTTGTTCTTGACGTGTTGATCGAGATCCGTTCTTTTGCCGATATGACAGGCTGCTGTGTGCCACTGTGTACTGGTTCACACGCGAAAGACCAGCGGATGTTTGGCTTCCCTCGCAACAGCGAGCGAAGAAAAAAAATGGGAAGCACAAGTGAAACGCGACCGCTGGCATCCGACCGACAGCACCAAGATATGCGAGGTTAGTTGTTGACTAGTCCAGCATGTGGCCGTGCATTTTTTCAATCGCTGTCAGTGAGCCTGCTTATAAATAATTGAAAGTTGGGCTAGTTGGTACAGATGCATTTTTGGTTACAGCGCGAAAACGACGAAGGACAGCGCTCGTTTGTGTCCCTTCTGTCTTGCGTCTTCGTCGTTTTCGAGCTGTAACTAAAAATGCTGTTAAAGAAACCCTTGCTTGTCTCGCTATAGATTCGCTTGCCACACTTCGCGGCGGACGGACGCACTGCGAGCGCGCTCCGTCGATATCGGGCTATCAGGCAGGCGGATGCTGACTGTTGGCCGCGAGCGATTAAGCGATAGCTGTGCAGTCAGGTGAACTCTTGTTCGCAGCTCGTCGTTTCGAGGATCTTTCTTTATGAAAGTGTATTGACCGGACGGGTGAAGTTACGTGAACCACCGGGAACCCAAATCCCAAGGTAGGGGACCATTTGTTCGGAAATTAGAGGACTTTGTTGTGCCCACGAGGAGTGCCCGCGCTGAGCCTAACGACGACTTCGGCCCCGGCCGAGCGAAGAACTAGGTCTAGCCCGAGCCCCGGTGACGCCGCAAGCCGAAGATCGACTCTGCATTGATCATGCAAGCGTGCAACGACCTAAGATGTCTACCGTTATGCGAGTAGAAGTGGACGGCGTAGAAATTTCGCCGGATCAGTTCACTAGAGCACAGGGGTGGAAAACCGCTGGCGAAAAAGTGAAGCAAGGCGGCGTGGGATCACTAAGCCTAACGCCCGTAATCCAAGCGAGCCAATATGGCCGCCAAGGCCACAACTGACCCTCAAGACAAGATTTGCCGGGGCTGCGGCATCGCCAACCCCGGTGAAGACCACAAGTGCGAACCTAAGTGTGGCCTGTGCGGGGGGAAGCATCTCACCGCCGACAAGGCCTGCAGGGCGCGTTTCAAAACGCCTTACGTCATCCGTCGGCGGCGCTGGCAACGCCGCCGGGCGGAAGAAGGCAACGAGGACAGAAATCAAGGCAAAAGAGGTTCTACAGGGCGACCCCAACGTAGCGCCTCTTCGCAGCGGGGCCGGTCCCAGACGCCGGTCCGCAGCAGCAACGGCGGCGGCCACCAGAGCCGCTCTCGATCGAAGCCACGATCTGCGGGTGGCGGCGGCGGCTACCGCCGCGGGGAAACAACAAGTCGAGGCTCCAGCGGCAGATCCAGGTCCCGGACCAAGTCCCGTTCGAAGTCCAGGGCCGGATCCAGACCCCGGGCCGGATCGAAGTCCCGGGCCGAGTCTACCAGACGATGAGGGAACACGATGCTGCGTAAAGCAACCAAGCTGGCCATGGACATGCCGATGTACTCGTCCACGCAGAAACTGCTGGACATGGGCGCCCACAACACAGTCGAGGAGCTGACCGACAGGTCTTCCACCGCTCGGTTTGGCGAAACCGAATTCCCGCCCCTCACCCCCTCCCAACCCCCTAACGCAAGCGCTAGCCCGCAGCGCGCTAGTAATGAAGTAACAGAACTTAAGAAAATTATTGAGCGACAGAATGCTCAGATACAAGAGCAGAATGCCCAAATAAGGGCCTTAATGAGCAAAATCGATGCGCTAGCGAGCGGCAGCTCAGCAAACGCGGGACCCCAAGGCGGGAACAACACAGCGGAGAATGACGGAGGAAAGCGCAAGGCACCGCGGAGGGACCCCCCCTCGACCCGCTTAGGGCGGGCAGCGGGAGCGACAAGGCCAACGGAACAGGCACCGAGCAACCAAGAAGCAATGGACGCCGAGGAAAGTGCCGTCAACCACGAGACGTCGACAGCGACGGCACAGATTTCAAAAGGAGGAGAGCTTCCAGCGATCCTAACGGCCATCACCCAAATTAACAAAACACTGAGCGCGATAGACGCCAGATTCGAGGCCCTCGAAGGCCAAGTGCGGACGCTGTCGGTCAAACAAGAACGGCTAGCGACCACAGTAGTAACCACTACCGTAAGGAACCGCTTCACGTCCCTGAAAAAAAATGGGCGGAGAAGAAGCATCCGAAGATGATGGAACAGCGACCAAATAAGAAAAAAAAGAAGACGAAAGGGGAGGACATTACAGTCATTTATCAATGGAACTGCCGGGGGATCCGCAACAAGGAGGCGGAACTGTTACTTCACATTGATGGGCTCGAGCACAAGCCCGATGTGATAGCATTACAAGAAACGCACGGCAAGCCCAGACTCCCGGGATACGTGACGTACACGGACCCGACAGAGGAAGGGACGGCGGTGCTTGTCCGCAGCAACGTGGCGGCAACTCAACACGTCACGGCGCAGGGCGGATGCGAACACACGCTCATCGAGATTCACGCAAGAACAATTGGCAACACGAGAAATGTATACGTCATGAGTGCGTACTGCCGCCCGTCACAGAGACAGTATGATTTTGACCGAGTGGTGAGCCAGGCGAAAAGGTTGGCGGGGAGCAGGCCGCGGCTGATCCTCGACGACTTCAACGCCCCGCACACAACGTGGGGATACAAGTACCAATCGAAGAGGGGCAAAGCTCTAGCCAAGACCATGGAGGACCATGAGATGGCCCTGTTAAGCGAGCCGGACGTGGCCACCAGAAGGGGCAGCAGTACCAATAGGGACACAACACCGGACCTGTCGTGGTTATCGGGGGCACTGGACGCGTCCTGGAGAAACGAAGACGTGGACCTGGGCTCCGACCACAGCGTGATCAGCATTATCATTAAGGGACCCCAATACCGCGCCGTGCTGGGGACGGCACGTGTAACGGACTGGGACAAGATGCGGAAATACACGCAAGAAGCAGAAGAGGCTTCGGAGAACGATGAGGAAGACGATAGAAAGCAAACGTACGCCGAATGGTCGAGGGATCAGAAAAAGGCACTCGAGAAGTTTACGCGAGAAATAACGACAACGGCCCAAACACCTTTCGTGGATGCCAGGCTGGCACATATGTGGGCGGCCCGGCACTCGCTAACGCGGAGGTGGAAGCGCCAACGTCACAACAAGAAGCTGGTCAAACGTATCGCGGTCCTCAATAAACAGATCGCTGAGTACGCGGCCAAGCTATACCGAGAGACCTGGCTGAGCACTTGCGACGGCTTGCAGGGCAAGCTATCGGCACGGAAGACGTGGTGCCTACTCAGGCACCTAATCGACCCGCTGAGCAGTAAGGCCACATCCAACCGCAACCTCACCAAGGTCCTCAACACATACAAGGGGGATGGCCAGAGGCTACTGGCAGACCTGAAGGAAAAATACCTCAAGACAGAACGGTGCGAATACCCGACGCCTGATAGGTACGAAGGTCCCGAAAACAAAGAGCTGGACAGATCGTTCACCATGACGGAACTCTGGTCGGCCATTGATGCAAGCAATAGAAAGAGTGCTCCCGGCAGGGACGCGATTACGCACAAGTTGCTCGGAAACATGAGTGAAGTGGTGGCCCGTGAACTCCTGGCGCACATCAACGAAACCTGGGAGAGCTCGCGGTTGCCGGAAGAATGTAAAGAGGCCGAGGTTCGATTCATCCCGAAACACGGCAAAGCGCTGACGATCGACAACATGCGGCCCATCTACCCACGTCGTGCGTGGGGAAGGTGATGGAACGTATGGTTCTTCGCAGACTTCAAAAACACTTGGAAAAAACGAACCAAATGCCCGCAACCATGTATGGGTTCAGACAACACCTGGGTACCCAGGACGTCCTTATCCAATTACAAGAACTCGTAGTCAAGAAGGCAACGAGGAACGGGCCGCGGGGTATACTCACCCTAGACCTAAAAGGGGCCTTCGACAACGTGTCTCACGCGTGCGTGCTCCAAAATCTAAACAAGACGGGATGCGGTCGGAAGACGTTTGGCTACATCAACGACTTCTTAACGAGAAGAACAGCGACCATCAGGATAGGGGAGGAGAAGTCGGAACCTCTCGAGCTCGGTGACAGAGGCACCCCTCAGGGGTCGGTCCTGTCGCCCCTGCTCTTCAACTTGGCCCTTCCTGCGCCTACGGAATCTACTCCAGCAAATTTAAGGCGTGGGCCACGCTTTCTACGCCGATGACATTACGGTGTGGACGAACCGAGCCGGGTCCGATGCCTGGGCGGAGGATGTCGTACAGAGGGCGGCAACGACCGTCCACGACTATGCAAAGACCTGCGGGCTGAGCTGTGCTCCACAGAAATCGGAGCTCCTCATGGTCCAGCCGGGAAGACCCAAGAAGGAACCGCCTCCGAATGTGATCATCACCATCGACAGAATAGCCGTCAAACCAACGCAACAGATCAAAATCCTTGGTCTGCTGCTGCAAAGTGACGGACGAGCGTGTGCGGCCGTCACGAGGATTAAGAACACCTCGCAACAGATATTAAGTATGATCCGAAGGGTCTCTAACCGTAACAGAGGCCTAAAGGAAGACGATGCAATGCGCCTCGTGCGGGCATTCGTAGTGTCGAGGGTGACCTACTCTGCCCCGTACCTCCAGCTAACGAAGGCAAACAGAGACACCCTGAACACGATGCTACGTAAAGCAACCAAGAAGGCCATGGGAATGCCGATGTACTCGTCCACGCAGAAACTGCTGGACATGGGCGCCCACAACACATTCGAGGAGCTGATTGAAGCTCACTTGTCCAGCCAAAGGGTACGGCTAAGCCAAACGGAGCACGGCCGGGCAGTCCTACGAAAAATAGGATGGCAGATAGAACCACAACCAACCAGGACGGCCCTTCCCGAACAGTGGAAAGGGACCATTCAAACCAAGCCTCTCCCCAGAAACATGCAACCAGGGAAGAACGAAGGGAGGCGGACCGCGCTAGCCAATGCTCTGTCCCGACCGCTGGAGGAGAACCCTAGGGTACTCTACGCGGACGCCTCGCTCAGAAAACACGATGACCGAGCAACGGCAGTAGCCACGTCCATCGACAAGCTCATCGTCATCGCGTCGCTGAGGACCACAGACCCAGCCGTTGCGGAAGTGGCTGTGGCCCTCGCACTGGTACAACCGAGCGTGGACACCGTGGCCACAGATTCGAAGTCAGCATATGGAAGCTTCCGCAGGGGGGTGATCTCTCCCGCGGCCAGCGCCATTCTTTCCAAGCACAAGCCTCCGGGACATGCCATCGATCTCGTTTGGGTCCCGGCTCACTCGAAGGTGGAAGGCAACGCCCTCGCCAACCACCACGCCCGAGAACTGTCCATCCGGGCCGAGGACGAGCCGGCTGCGCTACCACATCCCGTGACGAGCTTTAAAGATATTACTCAGATGTACAGAGACGCAAGGCCCAAACTCCCCGAACCGCACCGGCAACTAACCAGGCAACAGCAAACGATTCTGCGGCGCACGCAGGCGGGATCGCTAGCGCATCCTGTTCTGTTACACCGAATGTATCCGGCTGAGCACGATACACTCTGCCCTTTCTGCAAAAGGGAAAGATGCGCTCTGGCACACATCATAGCCGAGTGTAAAGACCTTACGAAGCCTGCACCTCCCCTTCCCCCCCAACACCCCCAATCCCCAACCCCCCCGAGCGATGGGAGACCTTGTTGTCCAGCCCCGCCCTGCCGACTCAGGTCGCATTGACGGCCAGGGGCCAGGAGTTGCTGGAGGCATATGGGTCCCGAGAATAGGGAACCACCCCGTCTGGTGCAAGCACGCACCATCGAATCTTCGAGCTCAATAAAGTTGATTCTCTCTCTCTTGTCTCGCTATAGCTGCATCGCATAATCACCGCGTGAAACTGCATTTACAAACAGGATGTTAAGCTTTGCGTTAAGCCGTGCGGAGTGAATAGATGCTTCGGCTACCTTGCCGATACGCTTAGATAAGCTTGGTCAAGGCAAGTTAATCATAGATCATGCTAAATAAGCATAGTCAAAACAATCAATAATAATCGATACAAATCAATTCTGATTGATACTCATTGATACCAATTAAGCCGCCGGATTAAACCAGCGTATACGTAGAAAAAGCCTACTTAAGCCAGTTTATCGCAGCCTAATTGAGTTTGGACGAGCCAATTTAACGCTAGTCGATACCATTCTATACTGATAGATACCTACCAAGTGGGATTAGGCAAGATCAGTGGAGATTATGTTGGAGCACGCTAATCCGGTCCAAAATCAGTGGCATAGCCATGAGGTAGATTAGACCCGACTAGGCTATGTTCTCTCGGATTAAGCATGACTAAATAAATCCGGGTTAAGCTAATCCTGAACAAGTCAATGTTGAGTGAACTGAGAATGACTAGCCGTTTGGGCGTATGGTCACATTAGGCCAATCCGATTAAATTTGATGAAGCGGGATTAAGGTAATACGAATCTTGAACCATTTATTTTGAGTAAGTTGAGACTGATTAGCCAGTTAGATGACAGAGTATGGCCACAATAAGGCAATGTGGATTAAGCCGGATTAAGCTAATCCACATTCAGCTAATCACGAGCAAGTGAATTTGGAGTGAGTTGAGATTGTCTAGCCTGTTGGATGCCGGAGCATGGTCACGTTAACCCCATCCGGATTAAGCCAGATTAAGCTAATCCGAATTAAGCAAATCTTGATCAAGTCTCTTATCAGTAAGTTGAAATTGCCTAGGCATTCGGATGACTGAGCATGGCCTCACTAAAACAATATAAATTAAGCCGGATTAAGCTAATCAGGATTAAGCCGGATTAAGCTAATCCACATTCAGCTAATCACGAGCAAGTGAATTGGGAGTGAGTTGAGATTGTCTAGCGTGTTGGATGCCGGAGCATAGTCACGTTAACCCCATCCGGATTAGGCCAGATTAAGCTAATCCGAATTAAGCTAATCTTGAGCAAGTCTCTTATCAGTAAGTTGAAATTGCCTAGACATTCGGATGACTGAGCATGGCCCCGATAAAACAATAGAAATTAAGGCGGATTAAGCTAATCCGGATTAAGCCGGAATAAGCCAATCCACATTCAGCTAATCACGAGCAAGTGAATTGGGAGTGAGTTGAGATTGTCTGGCCTGTTGGATGCCGGAGCATGGTCACGTTAACCCCATCCGGATTAGGCCAGATTAAGCTAATCCGAATTAAGGTAATCTTGAGAAAGTCTCTTATCAGTAAGTTGAAATTGCCTAGACATTCAAATGACTGAGCATGTCCTCAATAAAACAATAGAAATTAATCCGGATTAAGCTAATCCGGACCAATATAATCCTGAACCAGCCATTTTGAGTAAATTCAGTTTGTCTAGTCAGTTGGATGATAGGGTATGACCACTAAACAGTGTGGATTAAGCCGGATTAAGCTAATTCACGTTAAGCTAATAAAAAGCAAGCGAATTTGGAGTGATATTATCTTGCCTGTTGGATATGCCTGAACATGGCCACGTAAGGCCAGCTCGGATTAAAGTGGGTTAAACTAATCCGTATCAAGCTAATGCCAAAGAAATCTATTTTGAGTAAGTTGAGATTGCCTAGTCCATTAGCTGACAGAGTATGGTCGCAATAAAGCAAAGTGGATTAAGCCGGATTAAGCTAATTCACATTCAGCTAATCACGAGCAAGTGGATTGGGAGTGAGTTGAGATTGTCTAGCCTGTTGGATGCCGGAGCATGGTCATGTTAACCCCATCCGGATTAAGCCAGATTAAGCTAATCCGAATTAAGCTAATCTTGAGGAAGTCTCTTATCAGTAAGTTGAAATTGCCTAGACATTCGGATGACTGATGACGAAACGGCCGCTGTAGCTCCTTGACCATGTCATGTATGTCATGGCATACATTAAAGGCGTGTCATAATTTTTATGTAATGAGCAATTATTTATGTTTTTCACATGCTTTTGTTATGACAGGTCAATTTTGGTACTCGTCAACTTGTCAATCGGCCGCGAGAGCGCGAGGACCTGCGCAGCCAGTGAGATAGACAGGCCTATAGATACGCTCTAAATGCCTTTATTTCGCCATCAAATGCTTCGTGCGTAATAATTAGTGCCTAATCTATTTGTTACCAACATCATATGTGCAAGCCCTACAGCCAAAAGCGATCAGCTGAGCCAAATTACCGCGCATTTCGTTGAAAGCGATCCCTCTCTGCATGCCAGGCAATGCCAGCGAACGCGAACGTTTGAACCAATATGGCGTCCACAAAAGCAGTGTCTCCACCCTGTTCCGAAGGAGCACATCGAGGCACCCTAGTCCCAAAATCGCCGGCGGTGGCGCGCCGGTGTTTCCACCCTGCTGCGGCGGCGCGACACCGGCATGGTCAAATCATATTGGTCGTGCAAGCTGGAACGACAAGTGCTCGAAAACCTCTTGCCACAGACATCAGCGCCCGCAGTGCGATTGAAGCGCGACTAGGTGAGGAGGGGACAAATAAGAAAACCAAAAAATCAAGACATTTTTTTTTTCGAATACTCAAAATTTTATATATGCCAATGTAAACTAGAAATTTACTTTACTGTTTATCTGACACTCGGTTGAATGGTTGATTGCCTCATTTTTTTGGTCGAGCTCCATAAATGGGGGGCGTATGCAGGCAGTCTCCTATCAGGGCTTGTGTTTAGTTCGGCGCATTACCGGGTCCACGAGGCATCGCTCACTTTTGCGGGGTGGTTCCGTGCGTACCTTCTGTAGTTTACTTATTTCGTTATGTCCTGTTTACTGGCATGACATTTCAGAGTTGAGATAGCTCACAGAATATGTAGATAGCCGATCCTGTGACTGCCGACTGCCTTCGCTGGCGCATGGCCGACGTGCCCTCGCCTTTCGTGACGGTGAATGCGGCACGCTAAGCAAAGAAACGCTGTGCTCTAAGGTTGCCAAAGTGATATTGCCAAGGCTGCTGTTTCGCTGCAGTGGTTTTCCACGACTGAACAACGTGAGTTTTCGAACTATTGTGCTATTGTGCTCGTGAACCGTTGAATCACAATTTCTTCATCTGCAAAGTTTTTGGTGTATATTGCAAATACACTAATTGGCTAATAAAACAACCTTGCTTCCTCAATATTTCTTGCTGGTGTTCCTTTTCTCTTGCGTACGCAAATAGGCGACCCATAAAGCCGCAATAAAGTCGAATATTTATCAAAAGCATGTAAAAGGTCAGCAATTAAGGAAAAATTCAATTTCGCGCCATCTAGGGCAAATGCACGACGTCGCCACCGCTTCCGGCTGTGACGTCATAGGTTATTTTTTTTATTTTTTTGTTTGCTGTTAGTTGTCCCCTTCATACGTAGATGGCGACGGTGGCAACGAGCCGCCAGCTACTGGATATATAGGCTTCTATGGAAGTTACGGTACCACTTTACATATTCCTTCACACCGGCGTGGGGTTCATCGGACCGGCGGCGGCGCGGCGCGCGGCATGGGGGGTGGGGGTAGATTCGATATTCAAGACTTGGTGGGGCGAGAAATTTGTCCCTTGAAAAAATTTATCCCCTGAAAAACAGAAATCCGTTTCCCTGAAAGGGCGAAGTAGTGACTGCGATAACAACATGTCGTAATGTTATAACGAACTAAGGCTAGCAGCTCCCTCTTTTTCATCCAATCTCCCTAAACTGCAAAACGCTGGTGTATGGGAATGCGGCCGCCTTCGGGAAAGAACCGGTTTTCGTACAGCTTTTCGTATCAGTAGCTCTAAAGTAAAAGGTTATACGAGCCGTTTGACAATGCGTGCCGGGATAGCGCGGCCGCCAGCGCTCGCGACCCCGCCCTTATATTCAAAGTTCACAGTAGCGGATCCAGCCACGCAGTCCCTCTAGTCCGGTGTCCGTTCATACTCCTTCTCCAAGCGAAAGACGGACAAGGCGTTTGCTTTCTTTGAGGAGCAATCGACGGCTGGCCTCGCACGCACAGTGATGTTATCGCATGCACCCTGCTATCGCCTGCGCCCTCCGTGCGACGGAGATGGGAAGCTTGTTTCATCTAGGCTTCAGCCGTGTTCCTCGCTAGCGCTCGGGAGCTTTTACTCCTAAGTACAGCGTACGATGCACGTACAAAAGTTATTGATTTAAACTTTATACTGAACATGACGGCGTCGACGAAAATCAGTACACAGTGTCCATACAATTGTTATCGGAGTAAAAAATATACAATAACCATGTATGCGGGCTGGCCTTTTTCTATGAAGAGCTGCATCGTCTTCGGTGTAAAGGCGCCAGTTCCATTGGGTTCGTTCTCACTTACTCTACAGTTCTTGCCGGCGATATCTTCTCGATACTTATTCTTCAGAAAGCACGTGCACAATGTTAGCGCTAAGCGTTGAGCCTATCGGGATTTCGAGCTAGTCGGCTACACTCTGTTATTTCCGCTTGATCAATCGGAAACTCCCAAAATTGAGCGAAATCAGTTCATCGCGCACGATAAGCATGCAAGGTGAGGAGGAACGAATGGGCGAATACAATGCAAAAAAGGGTAGGAGAGAATTCACAACTGATATTTCTCTTATATGGACCAATCGAGCCCCTAATCATGTCACGTGTTTCACCGTTTTGGCGTCATGAAGAGCAAAAAAAAAAAAGCGCGAAACGCGAAAAGAGAATAACACGCTCGATTTTTTATTTTCAAAGGCTGTTTAGGGCCCTGAAAAAGAGAGGGCGTGCAAACACGGACACAAGAGAATAGTCAAGACACCGCAAACACAGTTAACGTAACGTACAGTGGGGGAAAAGATGGTAGACAAAAAAAATTAAGGCAGCTTTGTATTAGTGGTGACATACCTGATGGTAGTGCAGAGCTGGGCAGCCTTCTTTGTTTCTCTTTGGTTTTCATTTTCTTTCCTCCGCTCTTTCTTTCTTTTTCTGTGTGTCCGTTTTTTTCATTCCTTTTTCTCTCTTTATTTCGATTGTTTTCTTCATCTTTATTTATCACTAGTTTCTTTCTCTTTCTTGGTGTTTCTAATTTTTCTTCCAATTTTCTTCCTTTCTTTCTCTCCCTTTTTGTTTTTGCTTGCTTCCTCTTTTTTTTTCCTATTTTTATACGTGGTTTTGCCTGGTTCACGCCAAGCGCTGATATCATACAACCATAGAGGTATCAATAAACTAGGAGGGAGCGTCACGTGACATTTTTGAAGCCCAGCCATCAGGGGCATGCTGGGAAATGAGCACCACCACGTGATAGGCAAGCGGTGAGTTTTACAGAGCACACCGCGGCTGACGGCCGAGTGATCGCGACAGCCGACGCCTGCCAACGTGCTTCTAAGCAGATGTCAACTAGAACCCAGCGAGAACCAAACAAGGCTCACTTCCCAGCACGCAACGCGCATGAACACCAAAAGGGAAAGGAGAAACGAGGAGCGAGCGGCTTTAGAGGAGGTTGGCTTGTAGAAGCTAGGCGCGCTCCGTCATAAATTCTTTTCTTTGCTCCATGCATACAACATACCACAATACGGGCCCCTAAAGTGTTCCGCACTTAACATCATCAAGGCGCTCGAAAAACAAGAGGAAGAAGAGAGCTCCCTTGGCGCGATGGCGCGCACAATATGAGATGGCTATGCTCTTCGTGGTTTTGCCTGCGTTACGCCAAGCTACGACAGCATACAATTACAGCGTACGATGACGGCATACGACAGCCCGGGCCCCTAAAGTGCTTAGCACATAAAATACTTATCTGTGCATTTCCACGCAAAATGCGATACCGATCTGTCAGTTGCGCGTGATGGTCTACGTGACAGATAACTGGTCACTCTCTGGACTATACCCTTGTGTCTATGTTTGCACGTCGTGCCGTTTTAACTTGAATTCCTTCCAGCTAGCTCAGCTATCGGTTACTCTAAGTTTTTCATTTATTTTATTTCTCTATATATTTATAGACTTAATCGAGTAAAAAAGAAACGAAAAAAGTGCATTAACCCATCGACGTGTATTACTGATCTATTTCATTTATGCACAATGTATTTCATCGAAGACTCCATGAATGTACTATCCAGCGAGTTGGGTTTTCGCCCTTTAAGGATGGAAGACGCCGTAGCATTCAAGTCGGGCAATACTCTTGGGACTTCTGGAGGAGAGCAGGGCTGAACAGTATCGCGATACAAGAGTATCGCGATAGTATTTCAGAAATACTTTTAAGTATCTATAATTCAGTATCGAGATACATTTGAAAAAAATTACACCACCTCCCACTAAAGAGAACCATGAGGGGATGCGAAGCAGCATTGGGGGGTGCTCACCAAGTTTTCGTTTACGTTCACTCGGCCGTCGAAGCAAAACATCGGCATCAAGCTACCGCTTCCGCTACAGAGAGAGTACGCGAGTCTGCGGCGAGGGTAGAGAGGCTTTCGAGACAACTGCAGCGACCGGGACCCGACGGACGACCGCAATATTCAAGCGAGACTTCCTCGACCGAGCGCACGCGCGTATATGAAATGGGGGAGGGAGACGAGGGAGTGGGTTTACAGGCCGCAGCGTGGGGGGAGGAGAGGAGAGAAGGCGAGCGAACACCTGCGTAAACCCCCGCGTAAAGTAGGAGATTGAGCGGCCGCAGCGCGGGAGGAGGAGGAGAGTGAGAGAGAGTGTAGGCGCATGCGCAGTAAGTGTGGTCAGGACGCACACCACCACCGGATTGAGCTCGGCTCTAAGATGCTTCGCACCTAAAATGTATTTGTATCTCAGTAGTGAAATACTTTTCCGATGTATCGATTTTCTCGCGATACTATGCAGGGCACGGGTATCTCGTTAAATTTTTATTTTGTGAGAAACGAGTCTAGGCGCGTGTTCTGTTCTTCCAAGGGTAGGATGAGGGTTTTTTTTTATTATTTCTTTTTCGTGCCAAGACAACAAAAGGCGTGCTGCTGGTCGGCGACATAGGAAGGGCCGCGACGGTTTCCCCCCTCAAGCACAAAATGGCTCATGCGGTAAAGTGCGTGATGCCGCTGACGGCAGAATCCGCGAAGGCAGTGTTGTCGGCCTCTGAAGCTAGTGCAGCATGGCTATTTTAGATGTGAAGCATCTTATGGCGAAGCTTAATCCGGTGGTGGTGGTGTGCCGCGTGCCCACCCTTACTGCGCATGCGCAAGCCCCTTTAAAAAAATAAAAAATAAAAAACCTCCTCTCCCCCTCTCTCTCCTCTAGGCATCCCTCCCCGCTGCAACCACACCCTCACTGCGCATGCGCCTCCCCTTCTCTCTTCCCTCTTACACTCCCCCCTCTCTCCTCTAGGCATCCCTGCCCGCGGCGTCTACACTCCCACTGCGATTGCGCGTCCCTACTCTCTCTCCTCTCCTACGCTCCCCCCTCTCTCCTCTACGCATCCCTGCCCACGGCGTTCACACTCCCACTGCGCATGCGTGTCACCCCCCTCTCTCTCTCCTCTCCTACGCTCCTCCCTCTCTCGCCTCGCGACGCCGGCAGCGTCTGCTAGCGAGTTTCTTGGTTGAAAAAACCGACTGCTCGCGCTGCACAACCGTTCACTGGCCACCCCGTATATATGGCAATGGATCTTGACCTCCAAGGTGGTGCCGGTGGGAGATTTCTCCTGTGCGTTGTTGAACAATAAAAATTCGCAGCGTGCGCGTTAACTAAAAGCGGAGTGCGGGTCTCTGTGTCCAGTCGGAGTCTTCTGTCTCTCATTGCCCATTAGCAGCGATTGGCATGTTCCAGTAGGGAACACTGCTCCATCACTACCTGCTTTGCGCCTCCCCAGTTTTCTCTCCTGCGCAACGCTGCGATGAGCGCCAGCGTCAACGCCGCCGCCAGTGTAAGCGTTAGCGCCCGCTGCTTCACATCTACACATGGTTCCCTTTAGCGGGAGATGGTGTAATTTTTTTAGGTGAATGCCATTAGTTGTTGCAAGCCATTAGATTAGGTGGCATGCCATTTTTTAATTGCAATTGATACCAGCAAATATGTAATTATTACCCGTAATGTACTTTGTAAGCCCGCCCCTCTGTTACGTCTTAATGACCCTAAGCGCACTGTAATAAAAAAAAACTGTGAGGTTCAATGCTCTCCAACTTTGTTTACAACATTATTTTGGACTAATTAATGTCTGCGGAATAACAGGGTCCTCGAAAAAAAAAGGTATTCATGTATATGTATTGATGTATGTGTATTCCGGAATACTTTTTGCAACTTTTTTCAAAAGTATCTCCGAGATATCCCGTTACGTCAACTGGACATGTATTTCAGTACCTGTACTTTAGGCTTCCAACCTATGTATTTCGATATCTGTATTCCGGAATACTTTTCTAAGTATCTCTGCCCAGCCCTCGAGGAGAGAAAGATACAACTTCCGCGGAACTAGTCTCGATGTGGCCATCTATAGATGTCCATAGTCGATTTCTGCTCAGCGCATTCAGTTAGGCGAAAAAGCGATGAGCCGTGATGTTTGCTCATGACCACATTGACGCACCGAACCTGCCAGCACATTACCAGCGTGTAAGAGAAGACACTGGAAGAAATTTACGGAAACAGGAACTTGTCAAGCCTGAACTTGCATATGAATGGGTCGGAGTTATTTGAGAGCGATGCAGGGAATGCGTACCGACCTTCACAGCTAGGTGGGTTAGACAGGCGGATGCATTAAACCTACTTCGATGGCTTACGTCTGGGGTCGGCAACCTGCGGTCCGCGGGCCACATGCGGCCCATGGGACAGTACTACGCCCCCCCGGCACTACGTGTCTGTAGTTGCCTCCAGGCAACCTCTTGTTTCTTGTTTAGTTTGTCGTGGGGTGGTGGATATTTGCATCTGTTCAATATGTAGTGTTGTGAGATGTCTGCGTGGTCATGCGATCCCCCCACGTCCACTCCCGCATCGTTCTCGAGGTGTGCGAGATATCGAGACTGCCGGCGGGCGCCACACCTCGGCGTGCAAGGCCTCGAGCCCGGCGTGGGCAGTCGCGTTGCCCGCTAGCGGGGGGTCCGCGTGGGCGGGGGTCCATACGAGGAAAATGTCGTTTTTGCGGCAAATGTTGCCGTCACGAATTTGGGAACGTGTGCCGCTTCGCGGGCGATCAGGCCGCTGGCGTACTTGCGTATGGCCGCCTCGGCGTCCGTGGTAGCTATCGCGAGGGCTATCACCGCTTCTTCGGCCGCCTCCGTTTCTTCTGTGCGTATCGAAACGCTTGCGATGCAAGTTTCAACGTGATTCGTGATCGCGACCGCGAAACCGCGTTGGTGCTCGCAACGGGCCGTGTCTTCGTAAACGGTGTCTTTACTGTTGCCGAATTTTTTTTCCAGGTCTTGCGCGCGCCTGTTGCGATGACCGATGTGACACGTAGGGTGCATGTTCTTGGGTAACGTCATAACGACGATGCGCTCGCGAATACGTCTGGGTATCCCGACCTTTTGGCCACGCTGCGTGTGGTAGTTTATGCCCAGCGTCTCGAGGATGTGTCGACCGGTTCTGGCTCTTGCCAAACGTTCGTACTGGGCGATGTTGTGTGCTCGATTGGCTCGTCTAGGTTATTGGGTAACCCCTAGCTCGAGAAATTTGTCCGTGCCAGTATTGATCGGCAATCCTACTGCGCGTTTGTACGCCTTGCGGATGAGACGGTCTAGTTTGGTTCGTTCAGTCACCTGCCACTTGAGGTAGGAGGCGACGTACATTATGTGGGCCATAACGAAAGCATGTACCCGACGGATGGTATTGCTTTCCTTCATTCGGCTATGACGATTTGTAATACGTTTCAGCAACCGGATCGTTCCATTGACAGCACCTTCTAGTCTGCGTATGGTTTCAGCGCTGTGTCCATTAGCCGACAGGCGTAAGCCCAGTACTCTAATGTTGTTCACTTGTGGGATGACAGGTGCCGGCAGATGTTACTATTTTCCTTTCTCTGCGCGCCCGGTGGCGGAATCGGCGTTCTTGGGTTTACGGCCCCTGCTCGTGGGTCTGTAAAGCAGGAGCTCCGTTTTAGCCGCAGAACATTCGAGGCCCGTGCCACGGAGGTAGTCCTGCACCACGTCGACGGCCTCCTGCGAAGTTTGCTCGACCTGTACGTCATTCCCCTCGGCGACCGACAGGGTGATATCATCAACGTAAAAGCTGTGGTGAAGGCCCTCTATCTCCGCTAGCTTCCGTGGTAACCCGACAAGCACGAGGTTAAAAAAAGCCGGCAGATCCCACGCACTGTGGGAATCGATCTAATGCGAAGCAGCCAGCAAGGGGGAAATCGTGCTGGACATAATATGCATGCCATTATTTACATGTTAGGACCTCTCATTCATGTTCGTCATGCAGTCGAAACGGCCGTCAGCATGCCATGAGCGTGGCATGCAAGTCATGTTGCACATGACATATCATGATTTCCATATTACCACTTATCATTTAGGTTCGTCATACAGTCACGTCAAGCAATACCAAATTTGGTGCATATCGAGCTAGCGAAACGGCCGCGAGAGTGCCATGAGCGTGGCATGCAAGTCATGTTGCACATGACATATCACGATTTCCCTATTACCACTTGGCATTTATGTTCGTCATACAGTCACGTCACGCAATACCAAATTTGGTGTATATCAAGCTAGCGAAACACCCGCGAGCGTGTCATGAGCGTAGCATGCAAGTCATGTTGCACATGACATGTGCAACATGACTTGCATGACTGTTGGTAACAACAAATCATGACATGTCATGATTTTCATATTACCACTTGGCATTTATGTTCGTCATACAGTCACGTCACGCAATACAAAATTTGGTATTGCGTGACGTAACGCAATACCAAATTTGGTGTATATCAAGCTAGCGAAACGGCCGCGAGCGTGTCATGAGCGTAGGATGCAAGTCATGTTGCACATGACATGTCATGATTTTCATATTACCACTTGTCATTTATGTTCGTCATACAGTTACGTCACTAAATCCCAAATTTGGTGTATATCAAGCTAACGAAACGGCCGCGAGCGCGCCACGAGCGTGGCATGCAAGTCATGTCGCACATGAGAAGTCATGATTTCTGTATGACCACTTGGCATTTATGTTCGTCATACAGTCACGTCACGCAATACCAAATTTGGTGTATATCAAGCTAGCGAAACGGCCGTCAGCGCACCATGAGCGTGGCATGTAAATCATGTTGTACATGACATGCATGTCATGATTTTCATTTTACCACCTGTCATTTATGTTGGTCATGCACAAATGTCTCATCGTACCAATTTTTGGGCATATAAAATTAAGAAAACGGCCTTAGGAGCACTACGGCCATGGCGTCTAAATCATACTTTTCATGACTAGTTATTCATGATTTTCATGATATGACCAGTCATTCATGTTCGTCATACACTCATGTTACGCTATACCAATTTTGGTATATATCCCATTAACGATACGGCCAGGAGAGCTCAAAGTCGTAGGCGGCTAGATGGATAGTCAGATAAATAGATACGCTCAAAGTCGCCGAAGTTCGCTAAGAAATGCTTCGCATTTGAAAGCATGGGCGAGATTACGGAGCCCTGCGGCGTGCCCGTACAACCCATGTCTATGTCTTGCGATTCTAGTCCGCCGATCGCTAAGCGCGGTCCCGGTGACCTGTGAGGAAATTCCGTACGTAGTGGTACCATCTCTCGCCCAGTCCCAACGTTCCCCAGGCAGCACGCCGGCATTGGACCGATCTCGGCCCAACGTCGGCAAACGTCGGCGGCAATATTGGCCCCATGTCGGCAAAGGACGCTCGCGCTACTTTCACCCACATCGGTCCGATGTCGGCTAGCCGGCGTTGGGCCGATGAGGGCTAGCCGGTGTTGGGCCGATGAGGGCTTGCCGGTGTTGGCCCGATGAGGGGCTTGCCGGCGCCGGGCCGATGAGGGCTTGCCGGCGCGGGGCCGATGACGGCTTGCCGGCGGCGGTCCGAGACCGGCCTGCCGTTATTCAGCAGATGATGGAAAGCCGTCATTGGGCCTATGTAAGCTGGCTGATGCCGGCGTGGTGTCGGCCTCGCCGACGTCGGGAAGCCGCCGGTGCGACGGTTAGCACTCGTTATTATGATAATTTACCGTGCGGTGAGTAAGGTAATATACTGTGCCGTTGTAGTCTGCTCGTAGCCAGTTTAGATGGGGACACCGGCAATAGTTGCTCGATGCGTACAGTAGCTTGATTAGAAAGGCTGATACGCGTGTTATTAAGTGAAACGGCTGCGCGCCGACCATGCATAGTTCAGTGTTCCTGTGATTACTGTACTGTAAGTCAGCAGTGATAAAGAAACCTATTCGTGGCACAACGGCATTCATCGACTACCGTTGGCGCCGTATTCGGTAAATACTTCGTAAGCAGAACGACCTATTTGGGGTGTTAGCGTAGCATTGAGACCCAGAATTCTGTGGAACCGTGCAAGGCCGAGAAGGAAAGTCAATATTGTCTCCAAAACAACTAAAAGAATGAAAGTCCGGCTGCATCAATTACGCATGCGTCTAGCTAATGAAGGAGCAACACATTTGCAAAGTGATAAACAGAAATTTATTCACACATATGAACACACGCCAGCAGTTCCGGAATAATGATGCCATAAAGGAACACCTAAACATCTATAGATACCGTAGCCAACATCTAAAACGATCCCACAGCCACCGTATTCCTCATGAAAAACACGAACATGTTGAGAATCGAGTGTGGGGTCAGGCGAAGAGTTACAATCATTTCAATGTTATTCGCGGCACATTCAGAATAAATATTTAAAAACATAGAACGGGAAAAAATATGATTAAGAATTAACGAAGAATATCAAAGCTACTTGTGTTTTGTGGACGATATCGCGCTTTTCGGCAATGACGGTGACGAATCACGAAACAAAAACAAAAAAAATACTGGTAATGTAAACGAAAGAAGCCGGATTAAAGATGTACCCGACGAAAACAAAGATCATGTTAGGCGGCCCGGCGAGAAAGGGAGATTAAGGGTGGCAAACAGACTAGAAGAGCATGTATACGCGCGGGCTAGTAACTAACAAAGGAGCCCCCCCCCCCCCCCCCACCACCCCATGTTTATCAATTCACCGAAAAGTAAGGTTGGGTGGGTTCGCAAACGTGAGTCCATCGTAACACATGACTGGAAGTTAAATTACCCCTATCCTTTAAGCGGAAATCACAATTCTTTCAGGCATAACTTATGGGACAGAAACATGAATAAACTACAGCACGCGACCTGAAAAACGTTGCGAGTGGTGCCGCAAGGTTCATCTAAACAAGGTAGACACGCAAGCACGCATTTCTTATCACAAGGTAAGAATGTAACGGAAAAGAAATGTGCATGAATACCTTTCACGTGTGGCTCTTGGATCGGTAAGAACACGAGTGAATAAAAGGCACGGCCAATAGCGAACGCACGATAAAGAGAACAAAATTCTGACTGGACAGACGTAAGAGCAGTCAAGACGCGTCCTTAAATAAAGCGAGCGAGTCCAATATGGAAGCACGTAGCCACTGGTTGCTAGCTGCGGTGATATCTGCCGAAAACAGTGCTGGAATCTTGTCGCATATCCGTCTCGCACACGTTTTTAAATGCGAATGCATTTCATAGTCGGGCTATGTCAGGCATCCGGCGTTGGCGTTGGCGTTGTCCGCGGAGGAGGAGTAGGAGGATAGGTTGAGGAGGTGTGCGCGCCGGCAGGTGTTAGATGTGAAGCATCTTATGGCGAAGCTTAATCCGGTGGTGGTGGTGTACGGCGTGACCGCCCTTACTGCGCATGCGCAAACCCTTTCAAAAAAAATAAAGATAAAAACCTCCTCTCTCCCTCTCTCTCCCCTAGGCATCCCTCCCCGCGGCAACCACACCCTCACTGCGCATGCGCCTCCCCTCCTCTCTGCCCTGCTACGCTCCCCCCTCTCTCCTCTAGGCATCCCTGCCCGCGCCGTCCACACTCCCCACTGCGCATGCGCGTCCCCCCTCTCTTCTTCTCTCCTACGCTCCCCCCTCTCTTCTCTAGGCATCTCTGCCCGCAGCGTCCACACTCCCACTGCGCATGCGCACCCCACCTCTCTCTCCTCTCCTACGCTCCCCCCCTCTCCCTCTCTCGCCTGGCGACGCCGACACAGGCAGCGTCTGCTAGCGAGTTTCTTGGTTGAAAAAACCGACTGCTCGCGCTGCACAACCGTTCACTGGCCACCCCGTATATATGGCAATGAATCTTGACCTCCAAGGTGGTGCCGGTGGGGAAATTTCTCCCGTGCGTTGTTGAACAATAAAAATTCGCAGCGTGCGCGTTAACTAAAAGCGGTCTGCGGCGGAGCTCGGCGGAGCTATATATGAAAAAAAAATTAAAAAAAATAAATAAAAAAATTAAAAAAAACAAGAAAAAGCAAAAAAAAAGGCGCTGCGCCGTGCTCCCGACCGGGCTGCAGAAATTAGGCGCCTTTTCGTTCTTCAAACCACAACCACCATATATAAATGGAGTGAAGCGCGCGCGAAATGCATTCGCATTTCCTCACGATTTCCTTCGGGGAGGTGGGGGGCTTTTTTTGACTTTCCTGCGCACATGTCCACACGCCGACACTTTTTTTGAAGAATTCTGCTGGCAGGAGCGAAAAAGCCTGCTCTCGCTACAACTTATCCTTCCATCTATAAGCTGGCTACCCTTCCCTGCCTGGTCAAGCAAGTTTCGCGACAATAACGCCGAACGACAGGAGTAAAGGCGGGGGGGGGGGAGGGAGGGAGGGGGAGGAGGCGTAGAGGTTGAAGAAGACGAAAAAAAAACATTCTCCCTTCTTAGGAGCCCGGCTCAGCCTCCGACAATAGTGTGGAGGCTGTGCCGCCCCCCCCCCCCCCCGTGTCCCCTCACTCCCCCCCTCCACAGCGTGTCGTCTGTGGGCTACGTGGAATTTTCAATGCATCGCTTGTTACAACGCGTCGCTACATGAAAACTTTGCGTACACCACGTTGTAACCGCCTTTTTTTATCGTATTTCCCGTGCAATTATAGTAACATTAAATGCGTCTGTTTCTAAAAGCACGTGGAAAGCAATCGTGGGAAGCAAACGAGATTTTTACTTCAAAATGATAGGTTTGGGACAAAAAGACGGCGATAAAGTGAAAACACGAACTTGCAAACACGTGTCAAACACGTGTTTTATGTTCGTTAACGATTGTTTGTTTTGGTGGGCTAGTTGATTTGGAAGGTTTTTACCGAAAAAACGTGTCTACACTTCTTCCCGGTCTTTCTTGCGCCATACCTATTTTTCTCAAGTAATGAACAACTAGCTCCGCAACACTCCTTGTTGAGCTTTTTTACTAGTTTCACAAGGCAAAATTATGTGACATCCCTGAAGCAAATGCGTTTGTTACGCTTGACCACAACCAGCGCTTGTGTAAATACGTGCACACCCACAGACAAGAAACTATTCGTGCAGTTTATAAGCACTCACACCATGCGGTCAGCGGCTGAAAGGATGTAAAGGATATAGCGCTAGAAATATGATGTAAGGCCCGGTTTATGCACAGATTTAGTATTCACATAAAACTTCTTCCGTTAAATGTATTCCTGCTGGAATGATTGGGCGAATCCTGAGCTGGATATATCAGTAAGGTCTACCGACAAATGGCAAAAACATTTATGAAAGAGAAGTACTTTGAATGTAAGTTCAGTTTTTATAGCGTTGAACAGCTCGTCAACGAAATGGCCATCTAATGTGAGTCAGTCTGAAGGCCGCTTTTTGGGTAGAAAAGCCACAGTGCTAGTGATAACTGTTAGTTAATCTCCTTGCAGAAACTAACAAGAGGATGCAAGCTACTTACTCGGCGTTACTTCGCACCCCGAATAGTAGATGCGGCATAAGCACGATACAATGCATGCATGCACTTTCTTATTTTAGCTAGTACACCAATCCATAGCAGCTTCCTGCAGCTTAGGCGCGTAATATTCAAGCGCTTAATGCTCTATGACATTACAAGCTTGTGTTCGACGTTGACGTACAATAGATTGCGAGCATGTCAGCGACAGTTTTATTTAGCCGCTCGGTGAGGCCATTCGTCTGCGGGTGATAGTTGCGGTTGTCCGTCAGTGACTTGTATGTCAAGATGGTTTGCGTTATTTCCGCCGTAAAATCCGTACCTGTGTCGGTGACGACGACTTCTGTAGCGCCGCGACGCTGGAGGCCGTTCTCAACAGGGCAATATATAACTGTCTGAAGGAAGACAAGAAGGTATTCCAGCTTCGCCGATGAATGCTAACCAACAATTGACTCAGCCAGCATTGCTTTAAGAGCGGCAACAACACGGGTAAAAAGGCCCAATTCTGCCTGTGAAAGCCTTCAGCTGCCGATATCAGTTGAAGCAGCTGATACAAGGCAGAATCACGGCAAGCCCGGCCCAATGTTGCCGGTGAAAGCCATCGGCTGCGATATCGGCGGAAGTGCGGCGGAACGGTGGCAAACTCGGCCCAATTTTGCCGGGGAATGCCATCGGCTACGGCGATATCGGCGGAAGTGTGGCGGAACGGCGGCAAACTCGGCCCAATGTTGCCGGGGAGCGCCATCGGCTAAGCCGATATCGGCGGAAAGCACGGTGGGACGCCGGCAAACACGGCCCAATGTTGCCGGTGAAAGCCATCGGCTAAGCCGATATCGGTGGAAGTACGGCGGAACGCCGGCAAACTCGGCCCAATGTTGCCGGCGAAAGCCATCGGCTAAGCCGATATCGGCGGAAGTACGGCGGAAGTACGGCGGGACGCCGGCAAACTCGGCCCAATGTTGCCGGTGAAAGCCATCGGCTAAGCCGATATAGGCGGAAGTACGGCGGGAGGCCGGCAAACTCGGCCCAATGTTGCCGGTGAAAGCCCAACATCGGCTGGAGGACGGCAAAATCGGCCCAATATTGCCGGCGAAAGTCAACGGCTCCGCCCATATTGGCTCCATGCCGGCAACGACGGACCGTGGTTGGGCCGCCCACAGCCGCCTTAAAACCAATATCGGCCCGACGTTGTGTGCCGCCTGGGTCGTATGCTTTGAAGTATCGCGGCGTGTTGAACGTTGTCGAACGCCTTCTTGAGGTCGAGCCCGAGTATCGCTTTTGTAGATCGCGTGGTATTGTTTACGATATCGTGTTTGAGCTGGAGCATAACGTCCTGCGTGGAAAGGTTACGACGGAACCCCGGCATTGTGTGCGGCAGCATGTCTCAGTCCTCGAGGTAGTTGGTAAGATGAGCGAGAACCACGTGTTCCATGACCTTACCAACGCACGACGTCAGGGATATCGGTCGAAGATTGTCAATCTGTACCCGTTCGCCCGGTTTTGAGATCATAATTATGCGCGCCGTTTTCCACGAGCTGGGTATTCGCTTGGCTGTGCCACCGATGGCGGCGCTGCGAACGGCGCTCCGGTGACACAGGGGTGGGTAATTAGGGTTTTGTCGACTGCTACGCTCTGGCTAAAACAGTAGCATTTTCGTTATAGTTCGCTCGCGTCACACGGCGTTCCTCGACTACTAGCTGCATTTTCTTCTAATGATATTTCTTGAGATGACTGCTAGCATTACAGGAGTTTAAGAAACGTTAACATTTAACATATCTTCTGTATACCCACAGCCATCGCGGTCAGGTTCATGCCCCGAGTTCGTAGCGTCACTCACTGGGCTGGGTGGCGTTGAAATAGCTTAAGTGAAAGCGCGAACACCCCCGCCAAGTGAGTTAAAGAGAGTCTACGCTGCTTTGAAATCGAAGCGCGATCAATTTTGCTGCTTATTCGCATAAATCAGCGTTGTGTAAACAGATTTGTGTTGAACGAAAATTCACGCTCCACTCCCAATTGTAGTCATGTGTACTTGTGCAGGCACGACAGCCAACAAAATGAAATCGATAACTTCATCGACCAGCGGGTTATTGCGGACCACTAGCATAGATTGGGCGACCTGGATGCAAATAAGATCGCTCGAAATGAAACGCCAGCAGTGGTGCACGTGGTACAGTTCGAACCTTATGATTAGAGATAGATACGCTCATGAGCCACATTCATGTTTTTGATCACGCAGTGCTGCCTAATCGACTGTGCTGTGCGAGCCTGTCAATGGTGATGACAGGATGGCGCGCACTATATTTCTAATGTTTGGGCAACGCGATCCGCTGGAGTGTTCGCGTTTCATTTCACACCGATAGTACAGCTTGCTAAACAGCAGGAAAAATCGGCGAATGTGACCAGGAAGAGGACAAACGGAGCTCTTTCCCACCATTCTTTTGGCCCCTGTGGCTGATTACTGCTATTCTTTACCGTGCTATAACAAGATTTAATATTTTAAGGTGAAAGCCTTAGATTCCTCATCAATTCATAAAAGTGGACAGAGGGACAGAGTTGAGAAATATAGGCCAGTATCTCTAACTAGCATCGTATGTAAAGTTATGGAACACGTGATTTATAGCAGCACCATGTCTCACCTTGTTAGCAATAACCTTCTTCATTCTACTCAGCATGGGTTCCGGCAGGGTTTTTCGTGTACGACACAACTGGTACAATTCACTCATGAGCTTGATTTAGCAGTCGACAAGAACCAAATTGTTGACTGTATATTTCTGGATTTCAGAGAAGCCTTTGACGTTGTTACGCATAGTCTCCTGGTTACTAAACTGCGACACTACAAGTTAGATGCCAAGGTTATTGAGTGGATATCTGAGTATCTTCGATCAAGACAGATGTGTGTGGCTCTGACCGGTTGTTCCTCTAAATATGTTTCTGTAACTTCTGGTGTACCACAGGGGTCAGTCTTAGGACCCCTTTTGTTTTTGTTATTCATTAACGACATCACTTTGGGTATCACATCATCATTTAGAATGTTTGCAGACGATTGTGTGGTATACAGGGTCATCAATAGCGATTCGGACAAACAAGCACGGCAAAACGATTTGAATTTGATTGCCATATGATGTGAAAAATGGAAAATGTGATTGAATGTGAAAAAAAGTGTCCACGTCACCTTTACTAGGAAGCCCTATCGTTGCAGCAATAGTTACACAGTTAATAATGCCACTCTTCAAGAAGTCACAGAATATAAATATTTAGGTGTATTTTTTACTGCTGATCGGAGGTAGAACCGGCACTGCACTCATGTTAGGAACAGGGCTATAGGAGCACTGAGCTTTCTGAAACGTAACTTCAGTTGCTTGCCACAGAAACTCAGAGAGCAGTTGTATTTTACTCATGTCCGCAGTATACTCGACTATGCGTGCGTCTGCTGGGACCCCTATACAAAGGAACTCATTGATAAACTTGAAAAAGTGCAGAACAGAGCAGTCCGGTTTGTCATTGGCAATTATGAAAAAATGCTTAGTATGACAGATAGCAAGAACGTATTGAATTGGCCTCTTCTTGAACATCGTCGTCGTAAACTCAGATTAAAATTTTTCCATAGCATTTACCATTCTAAAACAGGGATAAACAGGCAATTCTATTTTCAGCCACCCAGCTATGTTTCTCAAAGACGGGATCATCAGCTTAAAATACGTGAGATACCTTTCAAGGGTGACGCTTTTCGCTACACTTTCTTTGTTCGTACTATACGAGATTGGAACACCCTGCCATCTGAAACTGTCTATATTTGCTCAAATGATGTTTTTTTTTCCATGCTTTATGAATGTATTGTTATGTGCTTATTCAAAGACGGGATCATCCGCTTAAAATACGTGAGATACTTTTTAAGGGTGATGCTTTTCGCTACTCTTTCTTTGTTCGTACCATACGACACTGGAACACCCTGCCAGCTGAAACTGTCTATATTTGCTCAAATAATGTTTTTTTTCCATGCTTTATGAATGTATTGTTATTTGCTTATTTATATCTAATGTACCCTCCCTGCTGTAATGCCTCTTGGCGAAGCAGGTACTTAATAAATAAAAATAAAATAAAATAAATGCGAAAATTGACCGTCGGCGTCCCCCGTCACCAGCGTTAACACGAGTGATGCGAAAATTCATCACATGATCACGTCATCATGACATCCCACAACGCCAAAATTTGTGACGTCATAACGCCACGTCACATGATTACGTTATCACAGGACATCGTCGCTTTGCATTGCCTCCGTGATTGGTGGGCCGATCTCGGAGGCGATGCAAAACCAGGTGATGTGTTGAAAGCTTCAGTGCAAAACCACGTTACGTCCAGAAAGCATTCGGAGGGGGGCGGCGAAGGAACAATACATCGACTCAGAAAAAACATGGATTTCGCCTTCGAGTCAACTTAGGCAAATGCATAAGGAACTCGAGTCTTTTTAGTACAATGGTCGCACCAAGCCCTCTCAGGAGTCGACTGTTGAACTGATTTACAGTATTTAATTGCAAATACATCTTCTTACGACTTTCGATGCGAAAGCTTTGAATTTATCAACGTTAGTATGATTACACTAATTAGGTTCAGCACATCTTGAGACCACCGTGAACGAGTGAAGAAACGTCGATTTATTAACGTAAGGATTAAATTATGTGGAAAAAATACAAACAAAAGAAAATCACTCCGGACAACCTACCAGTATTTCATACCACCGTCATGCATCCCCTTTAGACTCACCCTGTTTATTCCGTGTTTCAATTTAAAGTACTTACGATGCGCTTACACAGCAGCCGCTAAAAAAATGTGGATTTAAGCAAACGTTGTTGCCGGTAACGCCATTCAGTTTATTTGAATGACATCACACGTCGTTTCTCATGCTCCGAACATAGGAATTGAACCGAAGGAGCAGGCTTGGCAACCGAACACGGGCATTGCGCTTTAACGCAGACATGGAAACTGAACCCCGAACGCTGAAGTCAGTGACCGAAAACGGGCAGGAAACTCATTTTGAGTGCGCCACGGCCATAGAACAGTCGCGAAAAGAAAAATTCACCATAGAAGCAGATGTACACATGGATGGTTAGCAGACGACACCAGGAGCAATCGACACAGAACGTATGCTTTTGACGGCAACTCCGCTCGATTTCGCTGGGCATTTTGCTTGACCATGCAGTAAAAATTGCTTTATGAACTTTCCCACCAATATTTCAATAACTGGAGCACGATATCGGCAGCGTCGAGCAGCCTTCACGTAGCTAGCGCGCGCGCGAAGAGTTGCATCCGAGTCCTCTCCCTGACGTCACACGCGAGAGGGCGCCACTCAAAGATCTCGAGGCGAATAGCGCCCGCGCTCCAGCACTCGTTTATGTAAGCTGTCAGTTGTTCTATCGACTCATCGTCCAAGTTACGCAGTGTTTTGTTCGTTATCCTGCCCGGGCCTGGCGCCGATTTTGTGTTGAGCTTGTGCAGTACCGCCCTCACCTTTGCGACACTGAAGTCCTCGTCTAGCTCCGCGTTACCCTCGCCCTCCCTGGCGTATGCCGGGTGCGTGATGGGGCTTGATGACTTGAAGCAACGGCTTTGCACGTCATCAAGGAAATCCGAGGACGTGCCTTCGTACTCGTGCAGTAACTTGTTTAGCTTATGTGCGTGCGCTGTTTTGGTATCCTCCGGATCCAAGAGATGCCGGAGGAGATGCCACGTCTTGGTCAGTCACACTTTGTTCTCCATCCTGTTACATGTCTCCTCCCATTGCGTTTTGCATACCTGTAAGGCGTGCCCTTTGATATCCCTGCTTAGCTTGCTATGCGTCTGTGTAGCGTTCTATTGTGGTGTTGACGCTTCCATCTGTCTTGCAGGCGGCGCTTGGCTTCCCACATATGTAGGAGTTTGCAGTCTATCACTTTGAGCTCTGTTTTTGGTGGGACCTCCCGCGTTGCCGTTGCTATATCTGCCTTGAGCGTGGCGGATCAGCTCTCGATATCCTCGATAGCCGCACTGCCACGATTCTGCTCTTTCCAGGGTTTGCGAAACGCGTTCCAATCTACTAGCCGATGATGCTTGCCCTTGGCGGCGGCCCGATCAAGGCGGTAGTGAGGCCCAGCGTCGACCTGGACCTCGATCACTGAGTGATCACTACCCAGGTCTTCCTGCGTATTGTGCCATTGCGCGCCAGCAACGTTCTTGATAAACGTGAGATCAGGCGAAGTGTCCGCACATACGCCATTGCCCCTGCGCGTAGGCGCGGAAGGGTCTGTAATGAGCTCGAGCATCGTCCCAAAGGCGCTTACCCTTTGGTGTTTCGTATCTGTACCCCCCAAACCGGGTTGGGCGCATTGAAGTCGGCCGCGATTAGCAAGGGCCCGTCACCAGCTGCTTCGCACGCCTTTCGCAGTATCGTGCTAAAGCGATGTTTGCTTTGGGTTTGCTATACACGTTCAGTACAAACAGACCGGGGCCGCGCTTTTTCGGCGGAATGAGCTCTATGAGTATGTGCGGTATGCTGACGTATTGAGTTCGCGTCGCGCCAAGGTGACGTTGCGTCGCACTAGCGTTGCAGCGACCGGCGGTGCTCTCGCGTTCACAGCCTCGTCTATCGCTTTGTACCCCGCCAGCTTGACGGGTCGTTGAATTCCTGCAAAAGTATTACGTCCGGCTGTTCCCGGCTGCGTAGAAATTGTTGTAGATGCACCCGTTTTCTTCTGTACCCCCACAGTTCCACTGCCAGATCGTGCACGTGTTCCGTGTGTTATGGTGTCGTGGGCGATGTGGTTGTGTGGTTTCGTGTGGAAGCCAGGGTGACTATACGTGTTATGATTTGCCGTCCAACTGATCCTGCGCCTCTTCTTTGGGTGACGGCCTAAAGTACGGTTTCACGGTCGTCCGTACTGGGCGACCCGCTCCGGTCGGGAGCCGCATTTTGATATTTCCGATGCGCGACTGCAGCGTCGCGACCATTTGTGTGAGCTTGAGATATCGCAACGCCCAACCATGCTCGGTTTGCGCGGTTTGCTGAGCTGTTGCGCTGTTAAGAAGCGCGGTTTGCTGCGCTTGTTAAGCCATCATCGCGTCTACCTTGTCTTCGAGTCTGTCGACTCGCTCGCGGAGTTTCTCCTCGCGTTTCTGCGATTTGACCTCAGCCTGTTCCGGGTCTAGCGCCTTACGTTTAGTGGGTGCGGGATGAGCGTCTTGCGCCTCGATGACTTCCTCCGCGCTCTGGACTGTACTAGCAGCCGCGTCGGCGGCGACGGGTTTAATAGAAGGAGGAGGAAAGGAGACTGTCGGGTTTTCCCCCTTCAACGTGGCAATTTCGTTTCTTAACCATGCATTTCCCTGCTGTAGTTTTTGGATTACTGATTCGAATTGATCCAATTGTTTCTGTATTGAACTTTCTGGTTCTCTGTTGGTACTGTAAGCACAACTTTCGCGTCGGTCTACGTCGGCGTTTCTATTAATGGCAGTTTCGGTTCGCGTTTGCGGTGCGCGAGGCGCTCGCCCGGAGGCGACGTCCACCCGCCTGACGTTATGAAGGCGGAATCATGATCCGCCTTTGGCTGCAGCGGCGTGGTTGGCTCGGGTCGTCGACTTGCTGCCAACCTTCGGCGAACGGGGTCGGGAGACGCTGCGAGAGTGGGTTCGAGAACGAGTACGTGAGCGAGTGCGGCGCCGCGCACGGCTCTCCCTCGAGGCCGATCCACTGTTACCGCTGCGTCGTCTCGATGCGTGGCGTCGTCGGGAGGACTCCTCTCCGTCGTTGACGGTGCTGCTACTGCTGTAGGTGCCCTCAGCCTCCTCACGCATTCTGCGTTCCCACTGTCGTCGCTTGACGAGGCAGGGTGTCTTGTACTTGGCTTTGCACTTGCGGCCTCCGGTGAGGTGACCCCATCCGCACAGCAGGCACACCGGCTCGCACCGATGATCGTCTGGCGGGTTGCTGCATCCGCACCCTCGGCACTTCTTGTGGTTCGGGTTGGGGGGCGCCGCAATTATTGCGCGGCGGCGGCGGCGTGGTCACTCTCGGGACTTCGGCGGCGGCGCGAGCGCCATGAGCAAAAACAGGCGGCGGTGGCGGCGCGGTGCGGCTGTAGGCGTTCAGTGACCCATTATATATATATATATATATATATATATATATATATATATATATATATATATATATATGGGTCATTCCATATCGAGTGTACCAGGTGAATTTTCGACCATCTCCGATCCTGCTGAAAAAAATTGTCCAGGTATATGTGAGCGTGATAAGTAGTTATTGAGGCGTTCTCTTTCGCAAAAAAATTTTGTGTTGCCTAGAGGGCGCTTCGAACTTTGGGCACCCAAGTGAAACTGTGTCGCGCTAAATAATTTGTATAAAATTACTGTTCTGAGGAATAACTGCGAAGCAATTTTTTCCATAATCTTAAGGCGCTGGTCTTTCATGACAATGATAGTTTATTCAGTCTAGTCTTAACTTTGTTATATTTGGCTTTGGCGAAAAAATTGCGATATGCTGCATGTTTAGCGTATTTTATAAAAAGCACATATTTTTTCGCGAGTAATATATTCACATTATGTGTTTAATGGGTTCCTATAATAAATGATAAAAATACTTCGGGAGCGTGTGAAGCAGAAACATTGCCACAATATAGTGACCAAATTTGGAAAAAATGGCATTTTGACTCATATTGAGGCTTCATTTTCTCAATGTAGCGGTCCAAGTAAAAATATGGCTTATACATTGTTGCATAGTACAATTTGTTGGAAAGACATACAGAAAGTTTCTAAAGAGTAGTTTTTGTTTTAAGGGAGAAAAAAATTTTCCAGCTGAACAACTACAAGGTAGTAGAAAGTTTGCCTTTGCCTCGCTTTCACTGCATAGCAGGTTTCACTGCATAGCAGCGGGGGCTTTTCGGCGGCGAATAGTGCAAGTCATACAACAGCTTGTCACTTGTTTTGGTAATACTGCTGTACGGAACGCCAAAAAAAGGGCAATAGTGCTAATTTTATGGAACGATATATCTTCCCCCTGGGACCATCATAGGGCAGGTTATACTCAACCGCTTCATAGACCAACGGGCAGAATTATAATGTAGTCGATGGCCTGCAATGCAGTATTGGGGCGTTGTGTTTGGCTTCTGATAATTAATGCACATGGTTTTAATAATAATTAATGAAAAAAAATTAAGGTATAACTACTTAAGATGTTTTTATGATGTATCAGGTATAGGCCGATGCGTGATCGCTTATGACTGGTTTACATGATGAAATCATGTATCCTAGGTGTACGCGTTGGAGGTGAATCGATATAGTGCTTATATATGACACTTAATGCGCCATTTCCAGTTGCGATTTAAAATTTTCATCCACCTTTTTCTTAAAGGTCCTAGTGTGCTGAATATGTTAAAAGCCCCCTCACCATTACCGGGCGGGCTTTTAATTAAAACATTTTCAGCACCTTCGGACAATTAAGAAATAAGGTGATCAAAATGGTCAAATCCCTCCGGAAATGGTGACTGAAGTGCCATTTATGGGCACGATGTCGAATCATCTCTAACGCGTACACCTAGCATACATAATTTCATCATGCAAACCACTGATAAGCGATCACGCATCGGCCTATACCTGATACATCATAAAAATATCTCAAGTAAACTATAGCTTAATTATGTCGTTAATTATTATTAAGAACAGGTGCATTAATTATCAGAAGCCAAACACAACGTCCCAATACTGTATTGCAGGCCATCGACTACATTATAATTCTCTGCCCGTTGGGACTATGAAGCGGTTGAGTATAACCTGCCCTACGATGGTCCCAAGGGGAAGATACCGTTCCATAAAATTAGCTCTATTGCCCTTTTTGGCGTTCTGTACAGCAGTATTACCAAAACAAGTGACAAGCTGTTGTATGATTTGCACTATTCGCCACCGAAAAGCCCCCCGCTAGAATCTTGCGCTGACCTGCTATGCAGTGAAGGCGAGGCAAAGGCAAACTTTCTACTACCTTGTAGTTGTTCAGCTGGAAAATTTTTTTTCTTCCTTAAAACAAAAACTACTCTTTTGAAACTTTCTGTATGTCTTGCCAACAAATCGTACTATGCAACAATATATAAGCCATATTTTTACTTGGACCGCTACATTGAGAAAATGAAGCCTCAATATGAGTGAAAATGCCATTTTTTCCTAATTTGTCACTATATTGTGGCAATGTTTCAGCTTCATACGCTCCTGAAGTATTTTTAACATTTATTATATGAACCCATGGAACACCCAATGTGAATTTATTACTCGCGAAAAAATCTGTGCTTTTTATAAAGTACGCTGAACATGCAGCATATTGCAATTTTTACGCCAAAGCCAAAACTAAAGAAAGTAAAGACTAAATGAATAAACTATCATTGTCGTGAAAGACCAGCGCCTTAAGATTATGGAAAAAATTGTTTCGTAGTGATTCCGCAGCACAGTAATTTTATACAAATTATTTAGCGCGACACAGTTTCACTTGGGATCCCAAAGTTCGAAGCGCCCTCTAGGCAACACAAAATTTTTTTGCGAAAAATAACGCCTCAATTACTACTTATCACGCTCACATATACCTGGACAAATTTTTTCAGCAGGATTGGAGATGGTCGAAAATTGACCTGGTACACTTGATATGGAATGACCCATATATATATATATATATATATATATATACATATATATATATATATATATATATATATATATATATATATATATATATATATATATATACACAAAGTATTCCTGCTAGCTTCATCGCAGGATTCATCGTGAAACATACAAGGGGAAAAGAGCACAAGACGCAACTAATGGCGGCCATCAACAGTAAGGACAGATTGCGGTGGAAAGCAGACAAAACCTACCTGCGCATGTGATTTTATGGCAGATTTGCTTGCAAATCCGCCATAGACGCAGTTCTGAACATGATAGCACAATGGAAATATTGAACTTATGTTTAACTTGGCCTACTCGCAGCGGGCCCATGCATGCGCTTCTAGATCTATCCATAGGCCAGGCCTCAACCATTAGACGCGTTTCTTTATTCTTGTCTGTATAACACCCCACATTCATCAAATTCTGTTGTGCATTTACTCCTTGTGGACGGAAAAAGAAAGATTATATGGTGAACCTCCGGCTAACGGCCTCTGATGCTTTTCTCTACTTAACACAGCCACTTGTCTGTTCTGTGTTGAAGCGGTGGTAGCTAAAAGGACAATATCAAAGCCTATAATTTTTTTCGGTTCTTTAAAATAAAATAATTAATTCGTTTATGTTCATAATTTTACTCTAAAAACACGAATGCCCCACTAATTTCATCATCATAGGTATATTAATCGACGAGAAAATCGAAGTCAAAGCTTTCTTTTTATGTATCGCGCCGAGATCATCTGGTTGCCGTTACCAATTTCAAAGTGTCTTTTTTTAGTATTTTGGCGACAGTGCCTTCACAAAATTTCCTGAAAATTTATATGTTTAGCATATGGCCGTCTCATAGAATAATAAACATTGGTTTCATCGATTACGAACTACGTGAGACCCAGGATACACCGTCAAACTGTTTTTCGTCACGCTCCTTGATGGGGGCATTTCAAGTTAGCGTCACCGCGCGTATTTTCATTTTGGCTATTTACTCGCTTACCAAGCATCTTCTTGTGCCAAGCGTAGTATTTTGGCAGAGTGAAAGGGAATTCTAACTAAGAATACAAAATTGATTTTTTTCTCTTTCGAATGCCATTAAACAAATAAAAAAATTCGGCTGTTCCCACATACCTCGGGAATCGATGTTATGCGAAGTACGCGGAGGGATGGTGACTGTGTTGTAATAATTTATTAAGCGAAACGTCACAAAATGACGCTAAAGATATGCACGAATGTTGTACGCACAGACATATGTTGAACAGTAGCATATGTTTTATAGAAGCAGTTCTTTACACTCGCGTAACGATGGCATCAGCAACATGGGTATTAGCAACACCAGAAGCGGTAAGCTGATATGCAGCCCTAGTGCTTGGAAGACCAACGTACGCAAGGAAACATCACTATTGCTATATTCCTTGATGTTCAACGAGCATATGACACAGTAAGCCACATTCATGTTCTAGAAGGTCTGGCGTTGCAGGGATTTAAAGGAAAGCTTCTGCGTTGCACCGCTTACCTCCTGAAACATCGACAATTTTTGTGGTTACACAGGAGGGCCCAACGTCAGAACATGTCGTCAACCAAGGAGTGCCACAGGGCAGCGTACTAAGCCCGACGCTCTTTAATGCAGTCGTGGCGCAGCTACAGTATAATCTTCCACCTAACGTCAGATGTTCAGTATATGCAGATGATATTAGTATATGGACGTCTGGTCCGTCGTTTTTGCATGTCCAACAAACTTTTACAAGAAGGCTTGGGCTATGTAGACCGATTTCTTACAATAAGATGTATGGCTCTGAGTCTGGCAAAAACAGCCAAACTACCATTTACATTAAAAAGACCTGGGGAGATTTCCAGGTTATTCTGCAAAACCAGCCTGTTCAAATGGTAACAACTCATCGATTCTAAGGTGTGATTTTAGACCGGAGACTAACATGGTCGCATCATGTTCAGTCCTTTGAACAAAAAGGCAATCAAGCCATTCGAATCCTCCGTCATCTCAGCGAGGCTAAATGGGGCGGATACGAAAGAGTCGCTGTTTGCTCTACATGTTGCGTGGATACGCCCCATGGTGAGTTACTGCCTGCCTCTGCTGCACGGACCTCCAGACTCCACCGAAAGAAGACTTCATTTGCTATTGGCAAGGAGCCTGCGGGTATTTCTGGGGTTGCCACGGTCGAATTCGAGTGATTTGGTGTATACAGAAGCTCGACAACCACCTTTGGCAGTACTCCGAGCAAGAGAAACGTCCAGACATTTATTTAGAATTTTCACGCAACATGACAGTCATCCTTTTATCTGGCGAACTAACACACAGGACTGCCACGCGACTACAGGATAGTGTGTCATCATTCCGAGCAATATTACCTGGATATAAACGATGTACACCGTCAAAACCACCTTGGACGCTGCCGGTTCTGAACGTGATCTGTGAGGTAGATGGTATACGCAAGAAAGCCGACATGGCACCTCTAGTGGACGGTACAGATGGTGTGTCATCATTTTCATAATATGCACAATGGAAACACGAAGATATATACAGATGGGTCCGGCACTGAAGAAGCGTCAGCCTCTGCGATCTTTATACCGGAACTTGAAGAAAAGAGAATGTATAAATTATCACACAAATCTTCATCAACGACATCAGAATTGGTGGTTATTTTTGAAGCAGTCAAGTTTATCTGAGACAATTCTGGGACACGACAGTGAGTAGTATGCACGGATAGCAAACCCGCCCTTCAGATAACGAAACACGCCAGATCACCTGACAAAAATGGCGAAATAGCACAACGTTTTGCAGAAACTGTGGAATATGCCTCAGCGCAGGGTCACAACATCGTATTTCAATGGATACCCATCCACGTTGGAATAAAGGGTAATGAAGAGGCAGACAGGCTCGCCAAGAAAGCCTTGAATGGAAGGCCGAGAGTATGGAATTCCCATGTCTGGGGCGGATATTCTAAATATTGTAACGCAAGGAGCTCACCACTGTTCTACAGAGAAGTGGTTTCATAGCCCTAAATCAAAGCAGTCATTACTTTATGAAGTCGACCCACGCAGAAAATTCTCAATAGCGGCAGAGCTTCCACGATACATACAGACGTTATTCCACAGACTACGACTGGAAGTAGCATATACAAACAGCTTCCTGCACAAAATAGACCGATGAAGCTCACCAGAATGCTACTGTGGCCACGAAGATGAGAATGTTGGTGATATTCTTTTGGAGTGCGTAAAGTACGCAAATGAAAGAGAAAAATTAAAGAAGATACTAGCAAGTTTGGACAGACGCCCCCTCACATTAAAGAAATTACTTGGATACCATGGCCTGACATGAATCTTCAGAAAAAAGGCGAACACCTTCCTGAAAGACTTCTTAGTGGACACCGGTCTGGATAAGCGCTTGTGATATACAGTTATGTGTTGTTCATACGGAATGATGTGTCATACTGCGGGCAGAACTAGAAATGTGTAAGTGTGGACGCTTTGCTGCAGTGTGAACTTTTGGAAGCAAACTGTAGATTTTTTTTTGTTGTTGCTCATTGTGCATTTTGTGTAACATTTTTTTTTGTTTATTTTTATTTATTCTTTTTTTTGTTTTTTTAGCTGCAGAATTCATAGATATAGAGTAGCCGAGGTAACATGAACCTCAACCTCTCCACAGCAAGACAGGTTGAACAGGACAGAACAGAACAGCCCTAGTGCTCGCGATGATGGTAGCCCTGGACACTGCTGCATACATCAACTTCAGTGGATGGCACTTAACTACAATTGACGTTAACCCGACCTGACGGCTGTATCATAGGAGTACATATGGAGTGATTATAAAATTGGATAGCCAGTACTGCAACCACAATTGACGTTTCACGAACATTGCGGTAGGTTTGAAAAGCAATTCCGAGACCTGGCGGGGCTCTGTGCTGGAATACATGATTGCCACGCACAATGCTGGGGTTCGATTCCTGCTGGGACCCTGACACTTATTTGCATTCGTTGGGTTAACGCTGCCGATGTTAGCGTTTTCTTAACGCTCTCGCGTTAATATTACCTCTGTTTGTTCTCGCCGTTCCTGGTTAGATATAAACTGTGAATGACCTGTGGCACATACCCGCCCGTGGTATACGGGTATGTGCCACACTTGTCTGGCAGAATGGGTTTGAAAACGCGCGCGACGGGATTGCCATATTATCCATGTCATGACTAGTGAGTCATATTCGTCAAACCATCTTAGCCCCTCACACTAATTTTGGTTTACCACAAGTCAAGGTGAAAACGAGATCACCCAGACGTAGGCGGCTAGATATATATATATATATATATATATATATATATATATATATATATATATATATATATATATATATATATATATATATATATATATATATATATATATATATATATATATATATATAGATAGATAGATAGATAGATAGATAGATAGATAGATAGATAGATAGATAGATAGATAAACACGCTAAAAGTTCCAGCAGTACGCAATGAAATGCTTCGCATTTAATACAAGTGCGCCTTTTACCTTCTATACCCGCTTTACCTTTTGCTGCCCGGCGGCACATATCCTTCCATACCCGGGGTACATCTTATTATCTTGTCTTACCATTGGGACATAACCAAATGTCAGCCGTAAAAAATAGAGCGGCTTTTAATCAGTAGAGAAATGATGGCACACAGCACAGAAGGGGTTCACATAGCTGCCCCTGTCTTGACTGGACTTTCACCCCTTGACCTTACTCTTTCCCAACGTTGCGATACTATACTAGAGATGGCTGTCCTTGCTCTCTCTTTTCATCGTTTCTTACTTCTGTGTCTTTCCGTCTCTTTTCTCTGAGTCCATTTTTTTCTGAGTCTTTCTACGTTTTCTGCCTTTCTTCCCCTTCTTTTTCCCTTTTTTCCCTTTCACTATCCTTCTATGTCTTCCGTTGTCTACCTTGGTCGTTATCTGGCCGTCTGTTTTTTTTTTTCACTCCTCGATCATTAGAGCCCTGCTGCAAGACCCCTATAGCAAGTATTTACCACATCTATTAGGCAAATCCCACGATTCACAAGAACAATACTGGTCCACTAAAAATTAACAAGGGAACGCATGGCCGCTAACACCAATTTAAGGCTGCATGTTTCAGCTCCTCTTCTTAACCATCTGTGTCCAGCGCTTTGGGGGGTAATTGAGCGCGTGCCGCTTGATGATGATGATGATAATTTTCTATCAACGTCACACGGCAAACCTTGACCTTACCAGCTCTGTAAAACAACGTTAACCTCGTACTTATCTCCAAGTTTCCCTGCATGATAAGGAATGGATGTAAAGAACAGCTACGATTCACAGCTCCAGTGCAGGTCTCATCTGTTCTGTGTGGTACGTGCCGGATTGCGCTAAAGTTTTCATAATGAAACATCTAGGAATCGCTTCATGTTAAGATTTTGTTGTTTTTTTTTTCGGACGATTCTTACGCTAAACGAAATTGGTTTTCTCAAGGGTTAGCGAGAACGACTATCAGCGACGTGAGGATAACCAGCCCTTAACAGACGCGCACCCCAAGTGCTGGAGTCGACGCTCGTTTTCTGAGCGCACAGAGTGTAGAGACAAAATAATTAAGGAACAAACTGACATTCACATTTTTTACTATTTTAGAATGATTCGACGAGTAAGTTAACAGTTATTCAGGAGATTCAGAGGATCCGCTGCAAGGGCCTAGGTGTTATCCTGGTTGACTGCTGACATAAAGCTGGTGGTATCGAATCCCGACTGCGCCAGCCGCAGTTCGATGGAGGTAAAATTCTAGAGGCCCTTGTACATATATTTATTAAATTTTATTTAATTATTTATTTGTTTGACAATACATGATTGTCGGGGTGCAGGAGACGAAAGGCGACGTTATGAGTCACGTGACTGGGCCTCTAGCACCACACTGTACATTCGTCACACAACGGAACTGCATTAAAAAAAAGAAATACAAGATCACAGTGGATAAATGAGAACACTCCAACCAAAAATTTATTTTCCCCCCTACGGGCCTTATCACCCTATCTTCACAAGATAATAGTGTCCCTGACTGGAAAGACGGAAACTTACATCCGCCACTCAGGACATTTCGTGGAAGTTGCGTCCAATGTCAGTCTGGATGAAACCGACTGCATGGTGTCGTTTGATGTGGTTTCCCTTTTCACCAGCGTGCCCGTCCCCCCTCGCCCTGTCCGTGACACGCCGGGCGCTCGAAGACGACTCCACCATGAATGACAGAACTCCGCTTTAGGTCGATCAGATATGCCGGCTATTGGAATTCTGCCTCTCCAGCACCTACTTTTCTTTCAAGAACGCCTTCTACAAGCAGACCAGTGGGACCGCCATGGGGGCCGCGATATCTGCAACGGTGGCAGCCCTCGTGATGGAAGACATTGAAAAGCGGGCGCTTTCCGGATTTGACCCCAAACCCAAGCTGTTTGTTCGCTATGTGGACGATTGCTTCGGTGTGGTGAAATTTGGCGAGGTCAACAACCTACTCGCCCACCTGAACTCTGTTGAGCCTGACATACAGTTTACAGCGGAAATGGGGGGAATAATCGACTCTCCCGTTTCTGGATCTATTGGTGAGAAGGCAACGACAAAGCCTTTCTTCCTCGGTCTTCAGGAAGCCTACCCACACAGGACGCTACCTCCACTTCAGCTCGAACCACCCCGCCTGCCACAAGCTTTCCGTGGTGCAAAGCCTTGTTAGGAGGGCCGAAAGAATCTGCTCGTCGCCACAGCGGCGGAAGGAAGATAGGGAGACAATAATCCGTGACCTCGGCACCAACGGCTATACAAAAGCGTTTATTCGCAGAGCCCTCCGTAAGCGAAAAGACGGAGAAAGCGTGTCACCTACGTCGCCGCAACGGCACCGCGTGTCGATCCCCTACATCGCCGGCGCCAGCGAAGCTATTGCCCGTATACTCAGAAAGGCAGGAGTCAACGTCACCCACAAGCCATCCAACACCATCGGTAGCTTCACTCCTCGACCCAAAGATCGCGCGTCTGCGGAAAAAGCTCAGGGTGTCGTGTACCGGATCGCGTGCGCCGACTGCCCCGCTTCCTACATTGGGGAAACGAAGAACTTCCACGAAAGAATGCGGCAGCACAGAAATGACCTCCGTCAATTGAACAGCTAACGGAGCGCAGTAGCAGAACACTGCGAGCGGTTTGACCACCACATCCGTCCCGACGACGCGGTGATTGTGGAAAAAGAAAGGAACCCTCGCCGGCGGCTCCTCCTCGAATCCTGGCACATCCAGCAGACAGCGGGAAACATCAACCGCTCCACGGGGACATTGCCCTCCCGCTACTGCCAGCGCTTGCGACGAGTCAAGGCAAGCCTCTCACGCACGGCAAGCAAGCGTATATAAGCGCCGCACATCTCGGTCCTTCTCACCCTTGAAAAAGAAGCCGGTCTGGCTTCGAAACGTCGGGCTTTTCTAAAATAAATTTTTGGTTGGAGTTTTCTCATTTATCCAGTTTCTATCCCAACCAGGCAGACTTCTGCCAAATGTTCACCTAAGATCACAATGTCATTACGGAGAACTAGGAAAAAACTTATACAAAATAAAGAATACAAGGCTCCGAATTATGTTCCATAACATATACGCATCATTGCAAAGCACATGTAGAACAACAGAGAACAATAGTAGTGTAGACACCGGTGATCCATAAGAGAGCACAAATGCAGACTTTCGTACATGAATAGCCACATAAATGGGTACATATTTGACACTTTATGCATACTTATAAGATAAATGGAATGACTAAGTACATTGAAGGCTTCAAGCTATACAGTAAATGAAATAACTAAATGTTCTCAAAGAAGTACATCGACTTTTTTTTTGAAAGACGATTTGGAAGAAGAATGCATTATCAATGTTAGTACTTGGCGATGAATGTTTAGTAGATGACGGATTTCCCATTTTAAAAGGTGCCCATAGGTAGTTCTAATTTTTGGTTGCCAAAAAAGTAGAATGTCTCAAGTTGTAGTTTCGAATGTTGTTAGTGTAGATAGCAAGAAATTGCTGAGGGTCATTTCTGCATTCCATAAATATAAGCTCACAGAGCTGCTGGCTAATATCTCATGAATACAAAGAATATGCTCTGATAAAAAACAGGAAGATACATTTTCGTGGTATGATAAGTTAAGAATGAAACGAAGAACTCCTCTTTTGCATGAGATACAGGTTATTTAGATTAGACTGCGACGTAACTCCCCAAATAAGAACACAATAGCGGAAACGGGAATCAATTAAAGAAGATTATATTTGGCGTTTTTACGACTTGTGTAACAAGGTCCGGCATCTGTTTAGCATAACTACAGATTTGGCTATGTTGCTTACAAAAAATTCTACGTGTAGTGTCGATCGTAGGTTCTCGTGGAATTGTACTCCAAGAAACTTGTATTGAGGCACTCGTTCCAGTACCTGCATCTTAAATAAAAGTGGTGGGGATAAAGGAAGTGGTTTATTAGTGGCATGGAATATAATGAACTTAGTCTTGGTGACATTTAAATTTCAGTGATTAGCACTTAAACATCCTGTAAATATTGGAGCCATGTGTTCGCCGAATTCAATAGGCGAAGTAAACTAGACGAAAAGAAAATACTGGTATCATCTGCATAGAGCACTATCTCGATGGTGTCAGGAATAAAAACAATATCATTATTGTATATAAGGAACAAGATAGACCCTAAAATTGAAACTTGTGGCACGCCATGCGTAATGGTTCGTAAGTTGGACTTGACATTATTGATTAGAAGAAAATGCCTTCGCTTACATGAATAACTCTGTATCAGACCCAATGTTACGCCTCTGATTCCATATCCTGGTAAATTCGCGAAGAGGATTTCATGTTTAATTGAGTCAAATGCTTTCTTAAAATGAAAAAATACCGACAGTGTACAACTTCTTTTCTATATTAGCTAATATTTTTTCTCTTATATAAGTATTGCACTTTCTGTAGATTTGCCTTTCTGAAACCCATATTGATGTTGAGATAGCAAGTTATACTTATGCAAATATTTGACTAGTCTATAGTTAATCACTTTTTCTGCAATTTCTGAAAAACATGGAAGGATTGATAGTGGTCGATAATTGTTAATATTATTATTAGAACTCCCTTCATGTAAAACAGTAATGCTAGCTATTTTCATTTTGTCAGGAAATACTCCTGTAGAAAATATTGAATTAGTTGTGCCACAGAATACTTCAGAAATTAGATAGGCGACTTCTTTAATCGGTAAGGCCTTAATAATATCAAAACATTTTTAAGCTCATGAATGACGTTGAAGATCTCTGAAGAAGAGGTTGAGTGAAGGAACATAGTATTGCTCATATTAAGGTTCATCAATTGATTGGTAATACTGGAATCTCTAGGGTAATCGAACTTTCTCGCAGTCACAAAATGTCGGTTGAATTCATTAGCAAGACCTTCAGCTGTTACAGTCTTGTCACCTAGACTGATTTGAGTAAGCGTGTCACAACTTTGTCTCTGAAGAAGATCTTCGATGGTACACCATGTTTTTCGGGGGTCAAAGTAAATTTGCGCAAATTTGTTTGAGTAGAACTGCTTTCTGTCGTTTTTAATATCCGCAGTTAAACAGCTTCTGATTTTTTTGTATTCTTTCGAGACTTCTGGATCTCTGCTATTTAAAAACTTATCGAAAAGTTTATTGCGCTTAGAAACACGTCCTAAATGAGAACGGATCATCTAAGGCCTCTTAGCCTTTTTGCACTTCCGTCGTTACTCTTACTGGGAACGCACGATCATAGAGTTATATTATTTTGCTCAGGATGGTGTCAATAGCGAATTAGGGTCAGTATGTGTCCCCCTCAATAGTTTGTTCCAATCTACGCAAGCCACCAGCTCACGAGAGAACTGAATGCGATCCTGCTTTAAAGCACGTAAAATTATATTTACGTAAGAAGTACATTCTTGAGAGGTCGATGTATTTGGGGCCATGCAATAAAAGAACAAGTCGTTACTTATGTCGCAGATGATAACCCCTGCAGTAGTAGAATTTTCCGCCGATATTGTTAGACATAAATCAATGAGAGATTCGCAGCAGCTGGTGATACGATTTGGAACGTTAATGAGGCGGAAGAAACCGTTTGAATGCAGTATGTTAGTGTATTGGAATACTGACGGACAGGATTGTAAAAGGTTGATATTGAAATCACCCAAGATTATAACCGGAATTTGTAATGAAATAAGATCGTGCAGCACAAATTCGAGATAGCAGAAAAAATCTGTGATAGACACTGATGGAGGACGATATACAACGCCCAGCACAAAATGTTTGTTTTAATAAATAGTGTTTCATAGCTTGGAAGCATAGCTGAGAATTGCGGGATAACGTCATACACAAAAATTTCTTACTATAGAGCGCAGTGCCACCTCCCGTTTTATCTTCACGGTAGAATGCCTCGCAGTTGCACCCAATGAGTAGTGTGACGTCAGAGCTGCTAGCATACCAGGTTTCACAAAACGCGAGCACATCAAATTCATGGTTTATAGAGGAGAGGGACATTTCTGGTTCTTCTTCCTTGTTTCTTAAGCAGCAAGCGTTTATATGAAAAAACGTGAAAATGTTTTATGGTCTTTTATCGTGGAAGGCGGTACTGAGGAATGATTCGGGGTCTAGATATAATGAGTTAGCCATGATGTATCAAGAACAGAGCGACTGCACACAGTAGTAGCAAGTCAGAACACTTTGTCCAGGTCGGTCTAGTCGTGAATACGCATCAGTCTCTCGCCTTCAGTTTTCCGCACAAAAACGTGTCCCTTTTTCTGCCACACAAAGCGATAGTACTTTAAGGTATGAGGCCAAGTGTCGGAAAAAAAATTTTTTAAAGCGATAATCACTAGAGATTATTAGCCTACAATATAAAACACATCTTTTTAGGCACATGTGAGAATTTTAAAGCAAGTCCTATTTTTTGTTAATTTTTCATAATTAAAAATGTAATTAAAAAATGGGCCTCACGCGAACACTCCTAACTCAAATTCCGCTCGAAAAAAAAAATTTTATTTTTTACAGGAACATGAAAAAGGCTTCGCCCTGTGCAATGAACCAAAACAAATGAGATATGATGACTATTAAAAACATAGTGAAGAAAAAACCAAAAAAAGTATGCATTTGCACTAGGGCCACCTTCGTATAACAGGCAGCCATATTAAACCTTGTATCACGATTTCGCTTATTGAGGTTCATTGCATGCCTACTAAGGTGATAAGGAAATGTGCCAAGTTTTAATAAAAAATGTTTATTAGAAAAACAGTTATGACTGTTCGCGCACGGAAAAAATACCAGAAATATAAGTTCTGAGAAAATCCACAAACAAGATTTCAAACAGGTGCAGCGCTTACACAAGGTGATCAAAAGCGCTAATATTCTCAATATTTGTTACCAGTTCCACCGTGGACCTTACTACTGTGTGGCTTTGCTCGACCGGCAAGTCTCAATTTTTTTTTTCAAGCTTTTATTCGAGCATCAGTGATATGACTGGACGCTTTCGCGCTGCGGTGTGGATCATTTGTGGGGCAAGCTTTTGTAGTGTAGAAGCCTGGATCGATCTGCATTTGCTTAAAAAGTATCATGTGTTTTGTTTCAACTATTTAAATGACACACAGCGTCAAACAAAGCAAATTTGATGGTTTACAGGCGCGCGTACGTGACCTTGAGTGTGATCAACACATGTACCACGTTACGCGTGCACCTGGTGAGAAGTTTATGACTTTTATGAACAAAAATTATGGGGTGACAACGCTTTTCGAGCATTAATACCTTGTTCACAGTTGATATGATTGCTAAATAACCAACAAAATACTACATATCAAGGTAATCTTATGACTGACACAAAACTGGCACTCTCAGTTTCGGTTTCGTAGGTGATGGGTGGTCTCACATTTTTCCTTGTATCTTTTGAAAAAATCTGCGTAGACAGAAACCTTTTGCAGCAAAATGAAGGGGAATAAATTGCGCGTTTAACATGACCAAAAATCAAAAAATGACATTTTGAAAAAAAAGTCGCTTTTTCCACTTGGCCTCATACCTTAAGTGCACGCAGGGCTGGGAAAGGTACTTCGAATTTGTATCGCCATACAATACAAGATACTCGATCGAGAAGTACTTTAGATGCATATGGAAGATGCTCCGGGAATTATTGTGTTCGATACAATACTTCCCCATTCCATATTGATATGCTGCAATACATTTAGATCTACATAATGAAGCATCAAGAGCCTACGAAGAAAATTGTTGACTTGTATTTTTTATTTCGATGAAGTTTGTCTCAGCTTTAGTTAAATATGTGTTAGTGTCTCGAACGTTCCGTCTTTCTTGCTCAAATAATACTGCGCTCATTCGAAATCAACTTATTGGGATTCGTTTGGCTGCTGAACATGGCAGTTTTTATGCGCTGAGCTATCAGTCTTTTTTGCTTGGCACTTTTGTAATCGATAGGGGTCGGTGCTTCACTTGGCGATCAGCTAGCGGTTTACCATCTACTTGCAAGAATATCATTACGAAGCCTCCGCACGTGGTGCGCATAGCGCTGTGCAATCCTACCTTTTCATTAAGCGTATGGCCGTTTTTGTAATACTGCATACCCTGACAGCTGTAAGCATTAACAACGCTGGTAACGATATTTTTGTGACACTACGTGTGAAGACGACAACTACAGAGTCAGCGCTCATAATTCATTGAGGATATAAAACAGCAAATATGTTTCATATACTAGATATCTGCAGGCGTAAAGCATTCGTAAGCAACATATTCACTTACGTGTCATAATTTATCATTTCTTCTAGATGAGAAGTTGCGCTACCCAAAAAAATTACACCATCTCCCGCTAAAGGGAACCATGTGTAGATGTGAAGCAGCGGGCGCTAACGCTTACACTGGCGGCGGCGTTGACGCTGGCGCTCATTGCGGCGTTGCGCAGGAAAGAAACCTGGGGAGGCGCAAAGCACGCAGTTATGGAGAGATGTTTCCTGCTGGAACATGCCAATCTCTGCTAATGGGCAATGAGAGACAGAAGCCTCCGACTGGACACAGAGACCCGCAGTCCGCTTTTAGTTAACGCACACGCTGCGAATTTTTATTGTTCAACAACGCACATGAGAAATATCCCACCGGCACCAAATTGGAGGTCAAGATCCACTGCCATATATACGGGATGGCCAGTGAACGGTTGTGCAGCGCGAGCAGTCGGTTTTTTCAACCAAGAAACTCGCTGGCATAGGCTGCCTGCGTCTGCGTCGCGAGGCGAGAGAGGGGGGAGCGTAGGAGAGGAGGGAGAGGGGCGGGGGGGGACGCGCATGCGCAGTGGGAGTGTGGACGGCCGCGGGCAGGGATGCCTAGAGGGGAGAGGGGGGGGAGCGTGGAGGAGAGAGATGGGGGACGCGCATGCGCAGTGGGAGTGTGGACGCCACGGGCAGGGATGCCTAGAGGAGAGAGGGGGGGAGCGTAGGAGGGGAGAGAGGAGGGAGGCGCATGCGCAGTGAGGGTGTGGTTGCCGCGGGGAGGGATGCCTAGAGGGGGAGAGAGAGGGGGAGAGGAGGTTTTTTATTGTTATTTTTTTGAAAGGGTTTGCGCATGCGCAGTAAGGGTGGGCACACCACCACCGCCACCACCACCACCGGATTAAGCTTCGCCATAAGATGCTTCACATCTAAAAATTGGCCGCGTATCTGCGTGCTTCGCTGCAAATGTCGTCGAAAGACGATAGTCTTGTGCCGGCCGTACTACTATGTTTTGCCTTGCTTGAGACAGCCTAAAAAACACTAGGGTCTTTAGAATTGCGTACCTATGTATTTTCTAATAAAGAACACACGTCCTGACACTTACATATTAATGTTGCGCCTCAGGAATGCGTAGTATTTGCTTTTTGATCGAATATGTTCACAAATATGAACGCGAACACCAGTTCAAGATGGCTGGGCGTTCAGGAAGAAGTTAAACTTTGGCCGAGTAGCTGAATCGGGTTACCGACAGACAGACAGACGGGCAGACAAAAATTTTTGCGTTTAAGTATCTCAAGAAAGACTATCGTTTTTAAAACGTCAGAGACATATTGTAGTGGCACAAAGCGAGCTGGATATCACTGCTATTCACACCAGTGCCAGTTCTAGGTCTGTTTACCTACTGATTCGTAAGAGTGAAATATCTTTATGGTGATATAAAAAAGGGAGAATGGATATCTACAGGTCAAATAGCAACGCAGTTCCATATTAAACAGAGTGATTAAGCAGACCGGGCATTTCACATAAGTAGCGCCAAATATTTCCTAAATAATAAGTGGTTAAGCGCAACCGAATGAAACCAATGGCATATGGTTTATCGTCATGTGGCGTTCGTTATGGTTTTTATTACATTACAGGTTAATAAGATACATACCTTAGGTCAATTACGCAACATTTCCAGCATTCACTTTTGGGCCATGCGTGCTTCAACACCTCATAGAGGGCATTTAAAAAACGACCAATTAAATTTTTCTTGGCGACGTACATTCTGCTTAGGTCAATATTTACTGGCAAATAAATATAAATACACACATGTATGCGCTTATGCACTACCACATAGCAGCACTCTCAAACATGGTTTCAGCGAAACAACCGACATGCAGACTGTCAGCCTATCACTTCATTCTGCTCGAACCATTGGCGAGGGTGCTCCAGTACGGTAGCGTACGAGGGCGGCAACGTGGCAGGGTTGCCGTTCGGTGGACATGAAAAGGTGCCAGAACTCACGCCAAAAGTAGCGAAAGTAGCCATGTCATTTGATATTATCGCCGAATTTCTAACCAAATTGAACAGAGGCGGTAGTATCAACAGAGTCTTTACTATTGATGAAAAAAATAAAAAAAAAACATTTTGAATAAGTAAAACCTCAAGTTTAAAAAAGAGCCATGGCGCCAACTGGAAGTTTTCGTCGCCAACAGGGTCCAAAAGTAGCCAATTTGGAGTAAAGTAGCCACCAACGGCAACCCTGCAACATGGTCATGTTTCTGCGGCTTTCTTTAAAGGCCGGAAAAAAGAACTACGCAGCATGTACGTTTTCACAGAAACTTCAATTGGCCGTTTTGTAATGCAATCCACAACGTAACGAAATGTACTTGGCCCTGAAGCGACTATCAAAAATGCTGCCTAACTCATCTCAGTTAATTGACAAATGAAGCACAATATAAAAATACCCTAGCGAGAGCTACATCACGGTGAACCGTATCCTTGGTTTCATTCAGTTGGGGTTAACGACTTGTTTGTAAATATATGGCTCCAGTTACGCGAAACACCCTGTATAAGCATTATACAGGATGCACCCATAAAAAACTTTGAGAATAGATGCATGTCAACTCAAATGTCAAGGTCAGACAACAGAAAACTAGGTGTTTATGGAAAATAGCCTACAATGGCTTGGGGAGCCGCTCATGGAATAAACGGTGAAGTTGGTGTTATGTTTCTCAAATCCTCTTCCTAACATATTTAAGATATTTTCTTAGGATATCTATTAGTACAATGCAAACTCAATTTCTTATTTTTGCTAAATTGTAAGCAGAATTTTCGCTACTACATATCTAGGCATGCTCAGATTACTTGATATTTGTCCGCTATATCGCCTTGACAGAACAGTAAATTAACATGTAATGTAGATGTGTTATATCTAGTAATGATGCTGACAGCTAAAAGTAATAGACCAGAGATGGAATTTATGGGCAAGTTAATAACCACATCGCAGTAATTCATATATAAGAATAATACGGGGTTTCGCTTGCCAAAACCACGATACTATTGTGAGGCGACAGCCGCGGCTTACAGTGAAACGGACAGAGAAAAAGTATAGGCAAGCCTAGGTAATCAATGAGATGCAGATGGAGGACGGCAAACAGAACGCTTGTGCGGACATTGAAATTACCATCAAAAAAGTTATTGAATAATTTAATAGAAAGAACAAGGACACAACACGCCTAAAACTGTTCTGATGCGTAACTGCTTGCTTAGTTGCATCTAGCATAGGCACCGGTTGTGCAGCTGTTGTTAGAATCTCATTTGCATGTAGATCAACTTTCTCATATGTAAGTCAAGCTGAGACTCACGAGAACTTTTAAATCATCCATGTGTGAAAGCTGCCAGAGGTAACGCAACCCCATTCTTGCATTCTTGAAGCTGCAACGAAGCACCACGCAAGACAAACTTCGATAACGACACTACAGCGGCATCACAATTTTAGCGAAAAACGCCGCACGCATTTCAGTACGCAGCACAGTACACTGGCTACAAACAAGTGTGATGACACCGATACAACTAAAAAAAGAAAGAAAGAAAATATTGAGAAATATTGAGAAGCGCGCGCGTAGACTGTCGCGCGCTTGTTTTTGTCGAGATGGCTAGAGCGCCATATCGTGACTCCGCGCAACCAAAAGGTAAGAGTAGACCTAATCTCGTGTGCTCGCTGGAGCGCTGTAACGGAAAATATAAGAGAACGTCACTGTCGTTAGTTTTATTCAGGTGGGTGAGAAGCGCAATTCAGCTAATCTGTGTTTGTTTTACACGGCGGTGTTGCAATTGGTGTATCCCGTATCTTAAAATACACGATACATTATTTAATGTATCGCAAATACAGATAATAATACACAACCTGCTGGATGTACCGCGATACAGATACAAGGCACCCACACAGTATCTAAGATATTCTTACTGTTTTAAGTATCTGAAATACAAGTATATTCGATATTACCCAGCACTGGGTGCACGTTAAAAAGCCCCAGATGGTAGAGATTTTCGGAGCTCACCACTACGGCGTCTCTAATAATGGTAACGTCGTTTTGAGAATTAAGACGCCAACAAGTATTTATTATCAAGATAGATGATTCTTAAGCATTAATCAGATATCTTTAAGCCATGTTACAACATTGGAACGCAGTGTTTATTAATGATCAGCCCCACTTCATATATTTAAAAATTTTCGCTATAAATTGTTCACTATTTTGCGGTATATCTTCGTATTCGTCAAAATATATCCATCTGCGCTTAGGCTGCCAGTAAGAAGCTTGTAAGAACATAAGAACAAGCAGCCTGTAAGAATGAATTCAGCCACACGTTATAAATATTTTACCCAATCGTTTAACACGGTCGATTCCACGCTGAAAAAAACAGATTTAATTTATATAAGATCAGTGTATCTTGATATTTATTGCCGATTTCTATTATCACATATTTGATCTGGATATTAGTAATTCAGGTACTTTATTTCTGTTCGCGCGGAGTAAAGTATCCAATTCATGCTCGCAGTGAAGCACTTTCTTTCCGAATTGATAAACGTAAAGATCTCGAAGGCTTCACGTTTGTGCCGCTTCAAAAGAGTTGTCTCATAATTACCCGTCGCCAAAACATATTTTCTGTGGGTTTTTCTTTTTTTTGTTTTAAATACTTCAAAACCTCATATTAAACTGACTCTATTATCGGCAGCTAATGGTGCTCATCGCATTTTCTGTTTTCAGCCGACTGGCCCAACGAAGCGAAGGTATGTAAACATTCATGAAATCTCATTTGATACAATCTCAGTGATGATCCATTGCATCGAATGTTCCATTGCAAGCAAGCAGTGGTTCACTACAATGTAGTAATTCCCGCATTCATTTGTAACGAAAACAATATATTGGTTACTCGGGCTTTTTGGCAAAATAGAGAAATTTAGTTTAAAAATTCCCCATCTCCCGCTAAAGGGAACCATGTGTGGATGCGAAGCAGCGGGGAGATAATTAGCTTGAGCGGGAGGAACGTCGCCGCTGTCATTTCACGGCAGCCGTCCGGGGCGCTCATCGTGGCGCTGCACAGGAGAGAGAATGAGGCGCGCACGCTCCGTCATTTTCATACCGCGGAACTACCGTGGCGCCCCCCAGCGGAGTATGCAGCTGTCACACCACCTGTCGTGCGCGCCGCTCCGTACAGGATTCCTAGAGGAAAGGACGGGGGGGGGGGGGGGCGTAGGAGAGGAGAGAGGGGACGTGCATGCGCTGTGGGGATGTAGGACGCCGGAGCCGCTCCGTGGAGTAGAGGATTCCTAGAGGAGATAGGGGGGAGAGGACGCGCATGCGCTTTGGGACGCCGGAGCCGCACCGTAGAGTACAGGATTCTTAGAGGAGAGAAGGGGAGAGGACGCGAATGCGCTGTGGGACGCGGGCGCCGCTCCGTGGAGTCGATGATTCCTAGAGGAGAGAAAGGGGGGGTGAGTTTAGGAGAGAGAGGGGACGCGCATGCGCTGTGGGACGCGGGAAGGAGGGACGGACTAAGCCCCCTCCAAACACATGCAAGCAAGATCAAGGAATAGGGGTCAACCTGGGCGACAGAGACCACCTGCCTAGCCATTGCTAAGCAGCCTCTCTGTGCTCTCGGCCTTGACTCAAGGAATGGGGTCAACCTGGGCGACAGACACCACCTGCCTAGCCATTACTAAGCAGCCTCTCTGTGCTCTCGGCCATGACTCTGATGATTGTAGTAGGGTTGACGGCCTTCATATTGTCACGTCGCTTTAGAGGTCCAGGTAGGGTTTATTGAACGTAGAGGTAGAGCGGCAGGGCTCTTGCCAGACGCGTCGCTTGGGCGTGAACTCGAGAGCGGAAAGCGCGTGCACTTCTTTTGTGGCCTGTGCCTCTGCATATGCATGTCACCCACTACTGCAGGTGGCATTATTCCCTCCTCCGCGAAAAACAGCATCGCCTCGATGCTGCAAGGTAGGTGTAAGAAAAACGGGCAATCAAGCAGATTAGACGGCATGAAAGCATAAGAAGGATGAAGTGC
>JALIZH010021302.1:0-31589 GCA_030522465.1 Rhipicephalus appendiculatus | reverse complement strand
CGATAGTTTTATGCCGGCCATAGTACTATGTTTTGCCTTGCCTCAGACAGCGCCTACTCTATGTTCAATCGGCCGCATCTGGCTGGCATTGATAAAATAGAGGAGGCGCTGCGCGAGATATGGACGCCATCCAAAAAGCATGAGCTTGTGCTGAACCAAGGGTCACAGGCAGCGGCAGCACTTATATCGTCGGCGCAGTGCTTTTTCGTGCATAGCGCAGCATTTTCAGCGCAGCCTAAAAAACACTAGGGTCTTTAGAGTTACGCATCTATGTATTTTCTAATAAAGGAACACACAACCTGATACTTACATATTATTGTTGCACCTCACATATGCGTAGTATTTGCTTTTTGATCGAAAATGTTCACAAGTATGATCGCAAAAATACCAGTTCAAGATGGCCGGGCGTTCAGAAAGTGGTTAAACTTCGGCTGAGTGGCTGACTGACCGGATCGGGTGACAGACAGACAGACCAAAATTTCTGCGTTGAAGTATCCCAAGAAAGACTATCGTCTTCAAAAACGAAAATTTACGAAAGCACGCGCCTAGCGTACACAAATCAACCTCCTTTGACGCCGCTCCCCCCCTCGTGCTGTAACGCTCTAGTCACAGTTCCCAGCATGCTCCTGTTCCATTTCTTAAGGCTGGGGAGTTATTCTCAGTGTGTCCCCCTATTGGACTGTCCATTTCGGCCACATCTGATGGGCCGGAGCTCGGCGACCGGCGCGCCCCGTGTTTCTGGGTCTTCCACAACGTCATTTTGATGTCCCGAAGCATTGACAACTCTCAACACTAATGCGAGGGACGGAACGTGCTTCAACGTACCCAACACAGCGCCCAGACATCAGCTTTTGCGCATACATCTCTGAGGCCGCGTATAAATTCGGATCGCGTAAGCCATCGAATTAGATTTCATGCGGCCGCCCGTCTAACACATTTTTTTTATTTTGAACATACTGCAGGCTCAATCGGCCCATGCAGGAGTGGTTACAGAAATAAACATTTAACAAAAATGACAATCATGAACAGAAATGAATGGCTTGCACTTGAGTAACAAATGATTCTACGGTAGTACAATTCACAACACTATCAGGTAGTTTGTTCCAGTGAGAAATTGCTGAGGGGAAGAGTGAATATTTGTGCGTGTTAACGCGGCTTGAGGGTTGTCTGAATGTTTGACTGTGGTTAGTTCTTGATGAGTGTTGCAAAGGATGACGTATATAACGTGACTTTGGAATTTTAAAATGATCGTGGGACAAAAGATAAATGAATTTAAGCTTGGAAACTATTCTTCGTTGGGAGAGTTGTTCAAGGTTTGCTTTCGCTAAAAGCTCAGAGACACTGCATTGTCTAAAGTACACAGAGTATATGAATCTAGCGGCTAGTTTTTGTATGCGTTCAATTTTATCGGTTAAGTGTTTTTGGTAAGGGCTCCAGATTAAATCAGCATACTCTAATGAGGGTCTAACAAGTGTTTTGTAGGCATTTAATTTCACATGTGGTGGAGTGTTACATAGCTTCCTTCGTAAGAAAGATAGTTTGCGTTCGGCAGTCTGACAAATGGAGGAGATATGAGGTTCCCAATTAAGATTAGACGTGAGGATAAGGCCCAAGTATTTTACCTGATGGCATTTTTCGAGTGTGGTGTTACCAAGGGTATAATTAAAATTGATTGGAGTCTTCTTGTTGGTGAATGTAATACACTTGGTTTTTGACGCGTTAAGTCTCATGCCCCATGTACTGCACCAGGAACAGATAGATTGCAGTGAATTATTCAGTTGGATTTGATCCCTTGGATGACGTGCTATTGTGTACACTACGCAATCGTCGGCAAAGAGCCGCATTTGGACCATTCCCTGAACATTGAACTGGATATCATTAATATACATGAGAAATAGAATGGGAGCAAGAACGGACCCTTGCGGAACGCCTGAGTAGACCTGAAGTTGCTGGGAAGCATGTTTTCCAACGGACACGATTTGCGTTCGATTTGTCAGAAGACTGGAGATCCAGGAAATTATTTTACGGTCTATACCAAATGCTAATAGTTTTGTAAGCAAATCTTTATGCGGAACAACGTCGAAAGCTTTCGAAAAATCTAAAAAAATAGCGTCTATTTGATCTCCATCATTAATTGCGTTAGCAATTTCATCTGTTAGTTCTGCGAGTTGTGTTACAGTTGAAAGGCCTGATCTAAATCCATGTTGTCGACTGTAAAGTAGTTCATTGTTTTCTAAGTAGAGGATTATGGCTTTAAAGATTATGTGTTCCATTAATTTGCAACAAGTAGCCTACTCGTTAATGATACAGGACGATAATTATTTAATTCTAATTTCGAACCGGATTTGTGGATTGGAACTATGTTAGCGCTGCGCCAGTCGTCTGGTAACATCGCTGTGTCAAGAGAGGTAATAAATATTTTATGCAGGTATTTAGCCTACCCATACGGCATATCGGTTTAGAAATGAATTAGTAATATTGTCGGGACCAGGGGATTTCTTCAGATCCAGTTTTTCTAGAAGAGAAAAGACCCCCTCTTCGCTTATGGTCAATTCCGGCATGGGCAATCCCACCACATATCGTTCTAGCTGCGCGTTGGAGGCCGATTTCGTGAAAACAGATTGAAAAAACAAGTTTAGTTCATTTGCAATACCTTCCGGCTCGGAAAGAATGCGATTGGGGACTTTTATTTGTGAAATAGTTTCGCGTTTATCAGCCAAGTGTCGCCAGAATTTCTGAGGGCTGTGTGCCATGAACGATGGTAAAGTGACATTGTGGAAGCGCGACTTAGCATCTGCAATCTTCTGTTGCAAAGTCGAGATAAGGTTATAGGTGTCAATGTTTCTACCTTTTTTTCCGTCGACGCTTTATTTTTCTTTTCATGTGTATTATTTCTCGAGTTACCCAAGGGTATTCTCGGTTGATACGTTTTTTTCTTTTGTGGGACAAAATTAGCTTCGCAAAAAAAGACACGATGCGTTTAAAGCATGACCATAGTTCGTTCACGTCTGTAATTTCGTTGAAAGACGCAAAGTTTGCCTCCAGGAAGCTGAACACGGCAGGGTCGTCTGCGCGCGCATAATTTTTAACTAACATGGGCAATGGCTTTTTGTGGCGACGGGCTGTTGATAGGGGACACGATAAGACGATAGATTTGTGATCTGAAATGCCGTTTTCTATAGACACAGTGCATCCGTGTAGCGTACTACTTACAAAGATTAAGTCAAGGAGCGATGATGAAAAGGAACTTATTCGGGTATCTTCAGTCACTAACTGATCCAATGAGAAACTAAACGCGGTGTACAGTAGTGAATCCGAACTTCGTGCTTCCCGACCGTCATGTGAAAGAGTATTCCAGTTGATCCCAGGTAAATTGAAATCACCCGCGACGATAATTTTAGACCTTGAATTGGTGTGTTTCGAAAGATAGTCGTGCATCTTTTCAAGATATTCCGCCTCAGAATTCGGGGGTCTGTACACGCCCCCCCAAAATTACGCTCTTATCGCAGTACGTGATTTTGCACCATAAGCTTTCGTGGTCCGGAATATCGTCTAACACTGAACATTTTAGATTTGTTTTAATTGCTACTGCTACCCCTCCTCCTCTTGATCCTCTGTCTTTACGAAACAGCCTGTATGAAGGGGGGAACTATTTCAGAATCCCGCACTCCTGAATGCAGCCACGTTTCAGTTATCACTAATATGTGGGGTTGGTGCGACAAGATTAATTTTTCTAATTGGCTAAACTTATTGACAACGCTCCGAGCATTCAAAGAAAGAACTCTGATCGTTTTTGTTACGTGCTGTCAGTTCGTGTTATTTTTGTTGCGTCCTCCGCGCGTGGATGAAGTGGTGCGGGCAGTCCGAGTGGATCGGACGTTTTGCTTTAGTTTCAATCCTAGCATTTTTTATCGGATCCCAAGCAAATAATTTTCCGTCAACTTTTAGCTTGTCAAATGTTAACTTTACTTTAGCGCCTCTTGCTCTGTCGCTTGCGGAAGACTGCCATAATCGTGCTCTCAGTTCCCTCACTCTTTTCGAAAAATCCTCGGAAATAGAAAAGGAAGAGCCTTTGAGTTTCGAACAGCTGGAAAGAATTTTAGATTTCTCAGAACAGTCAAAGAGCCGGATAATGACCGGGCGGGTTCGATCATCGCTTCGGGTGCCTATCCTGTGGACACGTTCGACGGATTTAATTTCAAGTCCCAATATTTCCTTAAAGATATTATGTGCCACTGTGTGTTCAAGTGATTTCATATCCTCCTCCTGCTCCTCCGCGATACCGTAAATGACTAAGTTGTTGCGTCGACTCCTATTCTCTAAGTCATCAAGCTTCATAGTTAGTTCACGAATTTGTTTTTCCGTGTCGACGTGGGTTTTTTCCAACGTGGCTATTCTTTCCTCGTGTTTTTTTTAGTCGTGCCATTTCATTTTCAATTGCAGTTAGTCTGGTCTCCATATTATCAACAGTTGTTTCTACCTTTCTCACGTTGCTGACCAGGTCTTTTAACGTTTTGTTTGTTTTTGCCTGCTCTTTAAGGATCTTTTTCAGAAGTTCGTTGCTGGAGTGAGTATCAGAGTCCGAGTCTGAGTGGGGACCTGGGTTAAGTTCAACATCGCCGGATGTTAGTAAGAGCATCCTAACCACATTATAACACTCGTGAAACATAAGGGTAAAAAAATGTGGACTTGGCAGCACCAATAGAGTTACATCATCGTCTCGTATAGAATAAACAGGGTTGTTAGCACCAACCTGCACCACGAAAAAAGTAGGGATGAGCATCGTCCTCTGGTCGGTGCCACCAAGTCCACTGAAGTGTCCTGCCGTTCGAGCTGGGTTTTTATAGCCGAGTCCATCAGCTTCAGGTGGCGTGATCGTTCCGGTGACGCAGTAGCTACGTTGTTGGCATGTGATGTTCCCGATCGTTGGCCACGCTCGCTGTCCGCTTGTCGTTTTTATCGTTGTTATCATCGGCTTGGTTCCATTCACGGGTGCGCTCGTGGTCGTACTCGTAGTGAAGCCATGGCAGTGAAAGCACAGCGAAACCTGCACCACGAAAAAAGTAGGGATGAGCATCGTCCTCTGGTCGGTGCCACCAAGTCCACTGAAGTGTCCTGCCGTTCGAGCTGGGTTTTTATAGCCGAGTCCATCAGCTTCAGGTGGCGTGATCGTTCCGGTGACGCAGTAGCTACGTTGTTGGCATGTGATGTTCCCGATCGTTGGCCACGCTCGCTGTCCGCTTGTCGTTTTTATCGTTGTTATCATCGGCTTGGTTCCATTCACGGGTGCGCTCGTGGTCGTACTCGTAGTGAAGCCATGGCAGTGAAAGCACAGCGAAACCTGCACCACGAAAAAAGTAGGGATGAGCATCGTCCTCTGGTCGGTGCCACCAAGTCCACTGAAGTGTCCTGCCGTTCGAGCTGGGTTTTTATAGCCGAGTCCATCAGCTTCAGGTGGCGTGATCGTTCCGGTGACGCAGTAGCTACGTTGTTGGCATGTGATGTTCCCGATCGTTGGCCACGCTCGCTGTCCGCTTGTCGTTTTTATCGTTGTTATCATCGGCTTGGTTCCATTCACGGGTGCGCTCGTGGTCGTACTCGTAGTGAAGCCATGGCAGTGAAAGCACAGCGAAACCTGCACCACGAAAAAAGTAGGGATGAGCATCGTCCTCTGGTCGGTGCCACCAAGTCCACTGAAGTGTCCTGCCGTTCGAGCTGGGTTTTTATAGCCGAGTCCATCAGCTTCAGGTGGCGTGATCGTTCCGGTGACGCAGTAGCTACGTTGTTGGCATGTGATGTTCCCGATCGTTGGCCACGCTCGCTGTCCGCTTGTCGTTTTTATCGTTGTTATCATCGGCTTGGTTCCATTCACGGGTGCGCTCGTGGTCGTACTCGTAGTGAAGCCATGGCAGTGAAAGCACAGCGAAACCTGCACCACGAAAAAAGTAGGGATGAGCATCGTCCTCTGGTCGGTGCCACCAAGTCCACTGAAGTGTCCTGCCGTTCGAGCTGGGTTTTTATAGCCGAGTCCATCAGCTTCAGGTGGCGTGATCGTTCCGGTGACGCAGTAGCTACGTTGTTGGCATGTGATGTTCCCGATCGTTGGCCACGCTCGCTGTCCGCTTGTCGTTTTTATCGTTGTTATCATCGGCTTGGTTCCATTCACGGGTGCGCTCGTGGTCGTACTCGTAGTGAAGCCATGGCAGTGAAAGCACAGCGAAACCTGCACCACGAAAAAAGTAGGGATGAGCATCGTCCTCTGGTCGGTGCCACCAAGTCCACTGAAGTGTCCTGCCGTTCGAGCTGGGTTTTTATAGCCGAGTCCATCAGCTTCAGGTGGCGTGATCGTTCCGGTGACGCAGTAGCTACGTTGTTGGCATGTGATGTTCCCGATCGTTGGCCACGCTCGCTGTCCGCTTGTCGTTTTTATCGTTGTTATCATCGGCTTGGTTCCATTCACGGGTGCGCTCGTGGTCGTACTCGTAGTGAAGCCATGGCAGTGAAAGCACAGCGAAACCTGCACCACGAAAAAAGTAGGGATGAGCATCGTCCTCTGGTCGGTGCCACCAAGTCCACTGAAGTGTCCTGCCGTTCGAGCTGGGTTTTTATAGCCGAGTCCATCAGCTTCAGGTGGCGTGATCGTTCCGGTGACGCAGTAGCTACGTTGTTGGCATGTGATGTTCCCGATCGTTGGCCACGCTCGCTGTCCGCTTGTCGTTTTTATCGTTGTTATCATCGGCTTGGTTCCATTCACGGGTGCGCTCGTGGTCGTACTCGTAGTGAAGCCATGGCAGTGAAAGCACAGCGAAACCTGCACCACGAAAAAAGTAGGGATGAGCATCGTCCTCTGGTCGGTGCCACCAAGTCCACATGCACCTGTGAAGGTCGGTACGCATTCTTTGCATCGTTCTCAAACATCTGGGACAGATTCATATGCAAGTTCAGACTTCACAAGTTCCTATTTCTGTAAATGTCGTCCACTTTTTACGCTTGGAGTGTGCTGCTGGGTTCGGTACATCGACGCGGTCAAGAGCAAACATCACGGTTCACCGTTTTTCGATTAACTGAATGCACTGTGCCGATATGGACTGTGGACATCTCCTTTAGATGGACACAAAGAGAATGTACCCGGAATTTCTCGTATCTTTCTCTCCTACAGATGTCTCAACAGGATTGCCTGACCTCAACATTGTCGCGTCCGCCAGCCTTAAAGAACGACGACAGAACTCGCTGGATTGCACATTCGTGGAGTCTTGGACCTACTGCATTGCGCATAGATAAATAATGTAGATAAGTAATATATATCGATGGGTTAATGCATTTTTTCTTTTCATTTTTTACCAGAGTAAGTCTATAAATGAATAGAGAAGTAAAGGCAATGAAAAATTGAATAACCGATAGCTGAGCTAGTTGGTGAGTATTCATGTTAAAACGACACGACGTGAGAACACAGACGCCCACCAGTTATCTCTCACGTAGGCCATCGCGCGCAACTGACTGATGGGTATCGCCTCTTGCCTGGGGAATGCGCAAATGAGTATTTTATGTGCGGATCACTTTAGGGGCCCGGGCTGTCATATACTGTCGTTTTATGCTGTCGTAGCTTTGCGAAACCGCAGGCAAAACCACGTATAGCACAGCCATCTCTCGGAGATTGAACGCGCTCGCGCCAAGAAGTCTTTCCCCTTTTGTTCTTCGAGCGGCTTGATGATATTAACGTACGGAGCACTTTAGGGGTCCGGGCTGTCGTATGCTGTCGTCGCTTGGCGTAAGACAGGCTAACACGTAAAAAAAAGAAAAAAGAAAGGACAAAGCAAGCAAGAAATAGCAAGGAAAAATAGGAAGGAAAAATAGAGAGCAAGAAAGGGAAAGAAAAATAGACCAAGAGAGCGAAAGAAATTAATAGAAATAAAGACAGAAAAAAACGGAAACGGAGAGAAAGAAAGAAAGCGAGGAGGAAACAAAGAAAATTGAAAAGGAACAAAGATGGCTGCCCAGCTCCGCACTTCCTTCAGGTTTGGCACCACTGTAGTGTGAAGCTGTCTTAATTTTCTTTTTTGTTTGTCGACCTTCTTTTCCACCGCTGTACGATTTTTCAGTTAGCGACTTTTGCGGTGTCTTGACTACTCTCTTGTGCCCGTGTTTGCACTCCTTGTCTTTTTAATGTCCCCAAAACAGCCCCTGAAAGTACAAAATCGAGCACGTTAGTCTCTCGACGTTTCTCGTTTTCTATGTTTTTTTTTGCGCTCTTCGTGACGCCGGCATGGTAATTCGCGTGACATGATTAGAGCGCATACTTTCGATTGGTTCATATACGACAAATATCAGTTGTGAATGGTCTCCTACCTCGTTTTGCCGTGCATTCGCCCACCGTTCTCCCTCACCTCGCATGATTATCGAATGCGATGAACTGATTTCTCTCCATTTTGTGAGTCGGATTGCGCGAGCGGAAAAGTGCAGCCGACAAGCTCGAAATCCTGATAGGCTCAACGTTTATGTGCTAACATTATCCACGTGCTTTATGAAGAAGTAAGTGCCACGGAGATATCGCCCGTAGGAATCTGACAACGGAGAAACTCTTTACAGCGAAGATGATGCAGCTCTCCAGAAGACAGGTCATCTCGCATCCATGGTTTTTGTACATTTATTGACTGTGATAACAATTATATGGACACTCTGTACGGGTTTTCATTGTCGCCGTCATGTTCCGCATAAAGTTCAAATTGATAACGTCTGTACGCGCATCGTATGCTGTACCCGCTAGTAAAAGCTCGCGAGCGCTAGCGAGGAACACGGCTGAAACATAGATGAAACAAGCTGCCCATCTTCGTCGCACGGAGGGCGCATGCGATAACACCACTCCGCGTGCGGGGAGCCTGCCATCGATTGCTCTTCAACCAGAAAGAAGACCCCTGTCCTTTTTTTCGTTGGACGAAGGAGTATGAAGGAACGCCGGTGTAGAGGGGCTGCGTGGCTCGAGCCGCAACTCTGAACACTGACTATGAGGGCGCGGTCGCGAGCCCTGGCACGCGCGCTATCTCGGCAGGCATTAGCAAACGTTCATACACCCTTCTACGCGCTGTGATCTCACCACTTCGTGCTGTGACCAGCGATACAAAAACTGCACGAAAACCGCTCCCTTCCCGAGAGCGACCGTATTCCCATACACCAGCTTATTGCAATTTCGTGAGATGGGATGAAAAAGGACTAGGTGCTACCCTATAGTTCGTTAAAATATGACGACATGTTGCTATCGCATTCACAGCTTCGCCCATTAGGAGACACTTTTTTTTTTACTTCAAAATTCAGAGGACAAAATTCTCTCCCCACCAACTCTTCTTCAATATACCCCCCCCCCCCTCCTGCACGCCGCGCCGCCGCCGATCTGATGAACCTCGCGCCGTTGACGCGCCGCCGCCGGAGGTGGAAACACCGGCTCGCCGCCGCCGGCGATTTTAGGACCGGCGCACAGGTCTACCTGCGAGAGGCTCAAGCTTTCAACCGAGAGACACAAGAGTTCCTGATGTGGCTGAGTGACAGTGGCGGTCATGCAGCGTCATCCAAACCTGTTGGTGGCCTACAAGCTACCCTTGCTAAACCTCGAGAAAAATGCCGTGTACCCCGCGGAAGACCAACTGTAAGGAAATGTTATCAGCGGTTGCAAAACTCCTAACAAGAAATGCTTAAAGCCAAGCAGCGCACGTGTTGCACCGGTGCCAAGTGAACGGGCACGCCGATCTGATCTCTTTCTCTACCCGAACGAAAAGGTCGACACTTCAGGGTCAAGACCTACTGTCACCAGAAAGTGGCTCCATCGTAAGAAATTGCTGGAGCGTTTTCGGAACTTTCTTCGCAGTAATGAACTCACAGTGCGCGACTTTGCGGTGGGCGGAGGATGTTGAATATTTTCTTTGCGCTGAGAAAAAGAAGAAGCCGTCGAGAAGCACGCCTGAGCGCTCATCAAGAAAGAGGAGAAAGAAGAAAGCGTCCGCCATGGACTTTGTTCCAACTATTATTTGTAAATAATGTAAATACAGTTGTGTTTCTTCAAATGCCGTGACCAATTATTTCACAACTCGTGGTAGCCGCGAATGAACTGGCGGACGACGCGAAACATTCCGCGCCAGTAGTACCTTTTCCGACTACGCTCGTAGGTCTTGAAGACACCGGCATGAGCACACTGCGGGTCGGAATGAAACGACGCGCAGATTGTAGAGCGCATCGTTCGAGGAATGACAAAGAGCCACTTCCTACCATCTGGCGAGTACTTGCGCCGGTACAAGAGGCCATCTCGAATACTGAAGTGCGGAGCCTGGCGTCGCAGTGTTCGTGTGCTCGGAAGTGTAGTGGCCTAGGATAAAACGTCAAGAAGCGAAACTATCCATGGATCTTGACGTTGTGCAGAAGAGACGGTGTCCACGTCAAGAGGTGACGACGTGCGGTCTAGGGAAATGGCTGCAGTGTCTGTCGATAATGGGGACCACGACAGGGCATCAGTATCGGCATGCTTGCGTTGGGAACGGTATATAACGCGGATGTCATATTTTTGAAGCCGAAGAGCCCAGCGGGCAAGACGACCCGACGGATCCTTCAGCGAAGACAACCAGCATAATGCGTGGTGGTCCGTCACTACATCGAAAGTCCGGCCATAAAGGTACGGGCGGAACTTCACAAGCGCCCAAACTATAGCCAAGCATTCTTTCTCAGTGACGCTATAGTTCGACTCAGCCTTGGTGAGAGCTCTGCTGGCGTATGCGACGACATACTCGGCGAACCCAGGTTTTTTGTGGCGCGATAACCGCACCGAGGCCGACACCACTGGCGTCAGTGTGGACCTCAGTTGACGCCGTAGGATCGTAGTGGCGCAAGACAGGTGGTGAAGTGAGGAGACGACGAAGGGTGGAGAATGCTTGGTCACACTCGGAAGACCATGGCGAAACATCGGTGTCGCTGCTTAAAACTTGGGTCAAAGGCGCAATAGTAGAGGCGAAGTTGCGCACAAACCGGCGAAAGTAGGAGCATAACCATACGAAGCTCCGTAACTGCTTCACAGTCGTCGGTTTGGGCAAGTCGGCGACAGCACGTAGTTTAGCCGGGTCGGGAAGTATACCGTCCTTTGATATGACGTGACCCAGAATCGTAAGTTCGCGGGCAGCGAAGTGGCACTTCTTGAGATTCAGTCTGAGATAGGCATTCTTCAGGCACGTCAAGACTGGTTTCAAGCGTTCCAGATGTGTTGCGAAATCTAGCGTAAAGACAACGATATCGTCGAGGTAGCAAAGACATATGTGCCACTTCAAACCCCGTAGAACCAAGTCCATCATGCGCTGAAAGGTGGCAGGCGGATTGCAGAGGCCGAAGGGCATGACATTGAATTCATATAGACCGTCGGGTGTCACAAAGGCTGTCTTTGGACGATCAGCATCTGCTAGCGGCACCTGCCAGTGTCCCGATCGCAAATCTAACGATGAAAAAAACTCGGCACCTTGTAAAGAATCAAGGGCATCGTGAATCCTGGCTAAGGGGTAGACGTCTTTTCGAGTGATTTTGTTTAGGCGCCGGTAATCCACGCAGAAGCGAATGGAACCATCCTTTTTCTTAACTAGAACTACAGGTGATGCCCATGGACTTTGTGACGGCCGAATAACGTCGCGGTGAAGCATATCGTCAACCTCTTCGGTAATCGAGGTAATGACGAGTGGTCGACGTAATGACGAGTGGTAGAAGTTCGGCCAAGTGCATATTGAGCAACATCGAAAGATTCGCGGAACTGGTGCAGCAGCAGGAGAAGATCAGATCGTTCGGATGGCTACAGTCCGTCCGTGATCGACGAATTGAAAAGTTCGGAAGCTGGTACATCAGAAGGGTTAAGGGCACTGACGGCGTCGAAGTCGCTTCGAGGTGAATGTTGCTGCACATCGAAAATTTGTCCTTTATCAATGGGCCGCACGCATCCAAGAGATTCACCTTTGAACACTTTCACAGGATACGGAAGAGGATTGGTGATGCAGAGAGCACTGGTTACATTTGAAATTGAGAGGGTCTAATATGGCAGCAGAAGTGGTTTCCGACTTACGAAGAGGCTTGATGGCTCAAAGAATGCAGCTTCATCACACATGACGTTGGAAAACACAGGGAGCAAAACAACGGCTGTCGGGGGGAATTTTGGTGTCTTCTTTGACGACTAGCTTGTACGCGGCTTGATGCGTGTCGTCGTAGAGCTGGTCGTACAACGGGAAAAGCTCAAGTTCCGGTCTGGCACAATCTATAACGGCGTGATTACGGGATAGAAAATCCCAGACAAGTATGATGTCATGATAGCAGCAGGAAAGCACGATAAACTCAACAATGTAGTGGTCCTCCGCGATGATTAGTCGGGCGGTGCAGGCGGCTGTAGGCCGAACGGGTTCTCCATTCGCTGCACGTAAGGGCATCTTATGAAGAGGCGTGGTCACTTTTCGAAGCTTGCGGCAAAGTTTAGCGTCTATGACGGAAACGGCAGCACCGGTATCTACAAGAGCGTATGCATGGGTGCCTTCTACAAAAACTTCGACAATATGTGACGGCGAAGTTCGAGGACTTGAGCATTTCGTCAGCGCAGTTCTTGCCTCCTGAACTGCGGCGGCTAGTTTCCCTTGTTTTCAGGGGGCTCGCCGAAGATGCATGGTTGACAAGGAGCGGCGACGGGGTGAAGGTGAGCGACGAGACGTAGGTTGCGGATAGTCACGTGAAGACGTGCTTGATTGAGGATCCGATCCTTCAAAGCAAGAGCGGGGGCGATCCATGTAGCTGTTCTGTGAACGGGTGTCTGTGTATCCTGGCACGCGGCGTCGGCAGTATCGGGCAACGTGGCCAGGGCCGCCGCATGCAAAACAGATCGGCCGGTGATCGCACGTTCGCCAGGGATTTGCAGCGATGGGAGTGCCCCATGTGAAGGACGTGGGACTCGGGGCTACGGCATGTGATGCTTCATAGAACGGTGGGGGCTGCTGTTGTAGATGCTGCCGCTTTACAGCCTCAGCATAAGTGAGAGGTGCGGCGACAGAGTGCTGCTGAATGGGCACCGACAGGGCCTCCGAAATTTGGTCTTGAATGACGTGTCGGAGCACGGAAGCCAACGGGGTCGGTTGCCGCAGTTGCTGCTGCCGTGGGAGGTCTTGGCGCTGAGCAAACGGCAGGACAGAAAGCTGACGTGCCACCTCCTCACGCACAAAGTCTTTCATTTGTGCGAGAAGGCATGCGTGGTCAGGCACGACTTCAAGTGCAGCGAGTGTTTGGTTAGCCTGAGATAAACGTCGGGTGAGAGCTCGTTGCCTTCGCAATTCGTCATAGCTCTCGCACAGGGTTACCACTTCGGACACCGTGCAGAAGACTTCGCAAGGAGCATTTGAAAAACATCGTCCTCGACACCCTTCATAATGTGCTGAATTTTGGCACTTTCGCTCATTGAGGCATCGACGCGCCAGCAGAGATCGATGATGTCCTCGATATAAGCGGTACAAGTTTCACCTGGTTCTTGTGCCCGTGTACGCCGCCGTTGTTCGGCGCGCAACTTCCGCACGGGAGGGCGACCGAAAACGGCAGATTTTGCCTGCTTGAAATCGGACCAGCTCTCGAATTCGGATTCGTGGTTCGTGTACCATAGCTTCGCCACATTAGCCAGGTAAAAGTTGACGGTGCTCAACTTAGCAGCGTCATCCCACCTGCTGGGTCCACCAACTTTTTCATAGGACGACAGCCAGTCCTCGACGTCCTGATCTTCCGTGCCCGCAAATATCGCGCGATCTCGCAGGCGAGCAGGGCCGGGGCAAGCGGCGGCCGCGAGAGGTGCTGCCTGTTGGGAAGCGTCGACTTGCATGATCGGCGGCAGCGTGCGGGATCATAGTTCCAGGGTGCAGACGATGTGGTTACCCAGCACGATCCACCAAATGTAAAGAGGTTTATTGGGATGGCCGAACAAGCGTGGGGTAGCTCGAAAGAGTACACAGGCAGAACAAGATGATGGTGTTCGAACGCCGATCTCGTGCCTTCTCGTGACGATGATAGTTGAACCCGTGATTTCAATGTCTTCCTTTCTTCTTCATAATAATAATAATAATAATAATAATAATAATAATAATAATAATAATAATAATAATAATAATAATAATAATATTTATAATAATAATAATAATAATACTAATAATAATAATAAAAATAAATTCCGAAGCAATCTGTGAGCGATCACAATTGTCGTATTTCATCGAGGACGCATATCACCCGTGGCTAGGCCATGAAGCTGGCACGATTGAGCTACAATTTGAACAAACATCATGGAGCCTCAGCATCGTGAGATTGCCGCTGTCTACGCTTTGAAAGTAGCAAGATGCTAAAACGGAGCTAACCTGTTGTAAACACTTCTTCCGTTTGGTCAACCTTCTCGTTTCGTTGAAATAACCCCAACAAGTCCGCAGGTGGACCACTGCGTGTAAATCTAACGGCGAAACTGCTAACACCGGATGAAGTAAACACACGTACGGAAAAGGGGAAAAGCTTAGCCATTTATTCGAATAAAACTGAGAACAGATTCAGAAGGAGGTAAAAAATTCAAGTACACACGTTGTACATACCAAAGTGTGTTCGGCGAAAGCTGGCGGCCATTCGACTGACTATGCGATGTCTTCTTTTCTTTTACACTCTCAGTGGGATGGCATAAAAACGGAATGTGTGCGTGTTTTCTTTTTCAATTTTTTACCGCGAATCGCAGCAAGACGCGCGACTAATCTGCCTCCGTTCGCATGCGTTCGTATTTTCTCGCGCTTTGCGCATCATGCAAACGCCATCCGCGTTCCAGCGCTTAAATTGACGGACACTTTGTAAATTCCAAAGTGTGTTCTGCGAACGCATGTGTCCATTGAGACGGGGTCGGTCAGAATGCAACGAGATGCGCGCGTATCGCTCCTTGCACGATTGGAAACGCTGGGCACAGCGACGCTACGCAAGCACAGCGCGAGCGCTGTAGAGTCCGACGCGACTGGCGTCCGTTTGCGCACCCCGGCGGCCACCTGGCACAGTGCCAGGGCTCGGACGGACGCGGACGGATGGACGGACACGGACGGATGAACGGGTGGATGGACGGACGGACGGACGGACGTGAGCATGAGACATTAAAGGCTTTCGCCTTAATATTCAAAACACAGGCACACACATCGTTCACGTGCATTCACTTCGGATCGCACACACTGTCCGTGTCTCTACCGCCGCCGGAACGGCCAGAACTAGAAAATGTAATTAATTTACCGACAAGAGTAACAGATGTCTCCGAAACTCTCATTGACTTATGCTTTATCACGCAAGCGAATGTCATAAAAGCTGGAGTTTTGATATCTGATGTAAGTAATCACATGCCCATTTTTGTTTTCTTCAACCCTCATTCAAAAATACATCGAATGCATACTAATCAAGCTTTTAAATTTAGAAGTATTAACAAAAGCAATATTACTGCTTTTGAAACGTCTATTAGTGAAACTGCATGGTGTGATCTTTATCAGATAACGGATCCTGTCACTGCTTACAATTATTTTATCAATCACCCTAAAAAGTTTATAATGAAGCATTCTCCCTGTAATAACTAACAAACAAAGCAACATATGTAGAAAACCTTGGATTACTACGGCGCTCCTAAGGCGAATGAAGGAACGAGACAGACGTTTTAGTGACTTCATTAAAAGTAGACAGCCTGATCTTCTAACTGATTAGAAGAAGATCAGGAACAAACTAATAATAATAATATCTGGGGTTTTACGTCCCAAAACCAATATATGATTATGAGAGACGCCGTAGTGGAGTGCTCCGGAAATTTTGACCATCTGGTGTTCTTTAACGTGCACTGACATCGCACAGTACACGAGCCTTTACCATTTCGCCTCCATCGAAATGCGACCGCCGCGGCCGGGATCGCATCCGCGATCCTCGGGTCAGCAGCCGAGCACCGTAGCCACTGATCCACCGTGGCGGACCATCAGGAACAAACTAGGTCATGATATCAAGGAAGCTAGCAATTGTTATTACGAAAAATAAATTCGAAAACATTCACAATGACACGAAACGTGTGTGGAAAACAGTAAAAGGCTTTTAACGCAAAAAGAGCAAATCAGCGTCTGCACAATTGTGCATAAGGATATAACATATTCAGGGGTATCTTTGTCTAATAAGTTTAATGAACACTATTTAAGATGTGGAGCATCGGTAAGCGAAAACTCTGACACTCATAATTGCAGATCATGCAATATGCGTAGCGCTTTGAATTCTCTTTTCATGGAGCCAACAACCGAACATGAAATTAAATCCTAAATACTAAAACTAAAGAATGCGTGCGCATGTGGGCGGACGAGATAAGAGCCGAGTCGATAAAAGCAGTTGTCGACCATACCAGCAATCCGTTATCACACATATGTAACCTCCTTTGGACTTCAGGTGTGTTCCCTGATAAACTAAAATCGCTAGAGTAACGGTTATATTTAAAGGAGATGATAGGAATGATATGAACAACTACAGACCAATCTCGGTATTACCACTGTTTTCAAAAGTTTTTGAACAAATGATTAGTGTAAGAATTATGAAATTCTGCACTAAAAATCATACGCTTTCAGATAACCAATACGGCTTTCAGAAAGGAAAGTCTAGTGAAATGGCGCTTACAACTATGAAAGAAAAAATCATTCAGAATTTTGACGACAAAATGTATAGGCTACTCTAGGGAAATTTCTTGACTTTTAAAAGGCATTTGACTCTCCTAAGCGTGACATCTTATTAAAAAGGTTCAGCGAATATGGTATTAGGGGACTCGCTCTTGACCTAATACGTAGTTATTTGACAAACCGCTGCCAGCGCACAGACACTCATAATGCAAAATCAGTTTTCGGGGAAATTAAATGTGGTGTTCCTCAGGGTTTCATTCTGGGACCACTCCTATTTTTTATTATATATAAATGATATGTGAAATGTTCTGGTCACGCCCGATATAACTTTTTACGCCGATGACACGAATGTATTTCTTCAAGAGAGAAATTAGATATTCTTCAGTCACAGGCTAATAAATGGCTCAATAATTTGTCCGAGTGCCGTATTGTAAATAAACTGGAATTAAATACCAAGGAAACCAAATATTTAATTTTTCGCTCCCGAAATAAGTCTATCAGGAATGACGTACACTTGAAATACCGTGGTGAGCTTATCGAGCGTGTAAGAATACATAAATTTCTCGGTGTTATTTTTTGAAGCAAATCTTAGCTGGTCCCCTCATGTTAATAATCTTACAAGACGCATCTCACGTTCAATAGGTATTATAAGTAGAGTAAAACAACTTTTGCTGCGGTGGTTAAAAATGCAGCTATATTACGCACTAATTCATACCCATTTATAATACTGCCTCCTAGTATGGGGGAACAACAACAAAAACAAAAACAAATATTAATAAGCTGTATATCCTACAAAAACGTATTTTGCGAATTATTGAAAATGTACCTTATATATCTCACTCCGCGCCACTTTTCAAGGCGAATAATATATTAACAATCCAACACATATTGAAAAATAAGATAGGCATGGCAATATTTCAGGAAATAAAGTTACGCCAGGATAACTTTCATCGAAAATTTTTGTCGAAGGGACAAAATTACGAAACTAGAACAACCACGCATGACAAAGGTTTCACACGGACTAACTACGGCATGCAGAAACAATCTTACGTAATAGCAGACTTCCTAAATCGTCATCCTACCGTCATACATATGATACATGACACGATACACATGAAATGCTTGAAAAGAAAGTTAGCTGCATACCTTTTATCAATACAAACATAATTCGCTGTTTCTTTTGTGCTTTTGTTTTTGCTGCAGTATGTATTTACATATCTGTTGTGCTCTTATATGTCTGTACTGCACTTGTTAATTGTATTCATCTTGTATATGTATTACCAATTATGTATAGTATATGTTCTCTTGTGTATGTATTAACCTATGCTCCGGGAACGGCATCTGTTCTTGGAGTTATGTAGGTCTACAAAAGGGCGTGACACTCAGTCAGGCATTCGTGCCTTTTTGTCACCCTCCTAGGCAAGACAAATGTACATTTGTTATTTGCCGTTTAAATAAATATGAATGAATGAAATGCCAGAAATTACCTCATTCCGATTTGGCTGACCCCTGCAACAACTATAAATGCCGCTCATGTTTTTGATGACACATGGACGCTCGAAAAGCTGGCTTAGCAGATTGATAATCATTATTCTGAATATCTGTGCGTTTTAATGAGGACTTTTAAATATCAATGAAATCCGCTCTGGGCCTCACAGGGTCAGAAGTGGCATATCTAAACAAAAACTTTCAGACGTTGACTTGTGTCCCCAATAAAGTCTTCTTGCAGACATCTTTGTATGTTCATTAGTGAGACAAATGCAGCAGCATTTATTTGCCCGTAGCTGACTACTTTACGTATGTGATTGATCAGATTCTGTCATTGGAAGTCTGGCACTCTATTTTGTCACAGGTAAGATAGGCTTCACATCTTCGACGTAGAAGACATTTCTCAAGTTCTATCACAGGGTCCTGTCACAGCTTTACTCTTTCTTGCGTTATTTTACTAAGAAGTATTTGGTGCTAGTATGAATATGCTGATCATTATTGCTGCTGTCGAAACCACACAAGGTTAAAAGGAAACAATTTGCTTATAGCACCTTACACTATTGTATGTGGAACTCTTGCTCATAACCCCGTCTGTCTCTTTCATGCGGGCTTCACATTTAGCAAGAATCTGGTCACGAATGCATCAAGAACACTCTGGGCTCACTTCTGTCGAGGGAAGCGAAGACGCATGAACAGTCAAAGAAGGATGGTGCAACCAGCAGCAATGTGCTCAAATTGTGTAACATGAATTCACAACAACAATGAAAAATAGTTTAACAACACCCAATCAATATAGCAGTTGTATGTGATTTCGCAATGCGCAAGTTTACGTACAGTAACGGCGATTAAGCTCGGAGAAAATTTTCGGTAAGTTTCAGATCATGCATCTTGGCGATGTTCATACTGCAGACGTTCTACAAAGAAAAAAAAGTAGTATGCTATGATAGTTTTTTATCCTTTTTTTTCTGTCAACAGTGCCAATGTGCGTTGTAGCGTCTGAAACTACTGAAATTAATTTTTTAAGCCGTTTTACTCTGCAAAAAGTTGGCAATCTCTGACTTCAGTAGGATTGCACAAAAAAAAAATAAAGCATGGAAAACACAGAAGAAGACAAAGCCAGTCCTGGGTGCTGGTTCTACTCCGTTTTGCATGTTTTACTTTTGCACAGTCCTACTGCACTTTTATGTATTTATTTAATCATTCATTCAATAATTAATTCACCCGAAAGACTAGGGGTGTGCGAATATTCGAAAATTCCGAATAACGTATCGAATAGTTTTCTATTTGATTCGCTATATGAATTGAATAGTGCATATTCGAAATTTCGAATAGCATTGGAATATGAGCACTGACGGGAGAACCCAAAAACCGCGAAACCTTGGAAAACCTAAAGGTCGTTTTAACGCGACAGCGTTAAACAGCTCGTTTCACAGAAATTGCGGCATCGGCATCGATGTCGGCGTTGTTGGTTGTGAGCGAAAAATCATCATCTTGTCCGTGACCGAAATATCGAGAAAGAGGCAAATAAAATTAATAATAAAAATTTCCGGGTCCCAGTGAAAATCGAAACCAGGCCGCCTGCGTGGCAAGCAGGTGTTCCACCACTCAGCCACGTCATATCCCAGTAATATTGCATGGTACAAGCGTACATTACCATCGGGCGTCAGAACATGTGAGTATCATAAGGATTTCCGTAGTCTAAAAGCCGGCCAGCCATTACAAAAGGCACACACCTTACTGTGCGTATTCCTTTAACACCACGTAGCGGGTGGATAGCGAGTATGCACTAAGTGGTTGAAGTACGCACTCGGGAGAGGATATCTCTATCACGTTCAAGAGCTCGTTCAAGAGCTCGTTCCGCAGAAATTCCGACGTCGGCGTCGGCGGCGGCGTCGTTGGTTGTGAGCGAAAAATCATCATCTTGTCCGTGACCAAAAAATCGAGAAAGATGCAAATAAAATTAATAATAAAAATTTCCGGGTCCGAATGAGGATCGAACCCAGGTCGTCTGCGTGGCACGCAGGTGTTCTACCACGCAGCGACGCTTCTGCTTGGGATTTCGTGTAAAATAACTTCCGTCTGCTTGGAATCGCAGTGAAAATAACTCGTGCTTTGCAAACACACGCGTCCTGTATACAGGCGTCAGAATACAACACGTAATATCGCAGTAATATTGCGTCGTACAAGCGTACATTGCCATCGAGCGTCAGGAGATGTGAATATCATAACGACATTGTGGTTCAAAGCCGTGCACCCATTACAAAAAGGCACACATGGTACTGCGCGTATTCTCTTAAGACCACGCAGTGTGTGTGTATAGCAAGTTCCAACACATTTCCCGCATTTACCGCGCATAATTGCTCATGTTTTAAAGCATGCTACCCATTACATAATATGCGCTAAGGGATTGAAGTACGCACTAGAGACGCGATATCGCTATCGCGTTGAACTCTTAAAGGCGAAGCTTAAGGGTCCCCCAATTTTTTAGGGGCGAAGCTCCTTAGGGCCTAGCGTTGTTGGCGTCCGTCACGCTACACAAAACCGAAACCGAAACTGAACACCTGCACAACGAAAAACGAAAACATCTTTGTAAAAAACCGACTTTATGTGTACAACAATCAAGTATATGACAGCGCAATAAAAGGATGTTAGCCTGAATAAAATAACAGGCCACAACGCCGTACAAACACCGATATTTAAGCATCTATCAATAAAAGTATGGCCGATGAGAAGGTTAACAAGAACAAAATAAGACACTGCTATCCAGAAGAAAATAAAGGCCACAATACTGTAAAAGCACCGACATTTAAGCACCCATCAATCAAAGCATATAACAAAAAAAGTTTACACAGTAAACTAATATCAATCTTAATTGTGACAGAACAATATGAAAACACCTAGAAGCGCAAACCCTTTATACTACTCGGCCATTTCGACGTAGACATCATGGACCTTAGGACTACCCTGGTAGCACTCAATGTGGCCACAACGTTGAAACAACTTTCTGAATGTTGTGCCAACGTTGCCTCAACATTTGGTGCTACTAGTGTAGCTTTGTCGTCGACGCTCACTGTCCGCTGTGATGGTGGTTAGGAAACCGTTGCTATAGTCGAAACATATGTGCGTATGTGAATCGATTCACAGGTTACCGAATGTTACCCGTGCTTCGTTCACTCATCATCATTCACTTCGTGGATATGCGTTGATTTTTTTGTTCTTCTAATCACTAAATTACCTATGTGCACGCAGCCCAAGCTTTTACCTACGAGAAGACCAACACTATTTGGATAAACGGATGAACGCGTTTTTTCAGGAAGCTCCAATCTTACTCGGAGTTTACCATACTGCAGCTGCATCGCATTTACCAGTTCTCGTCTTCATCTTGTATTAACGGAATTTGGGGAATACGACTGCATTCAGCTTCATGAATAACAACAGAAATAATTGCTGTGTTTTCGTAAACACTCATGTTTACATGCTTTTGGTGCCGAGACCCATCTGGTGGCGACAGGTTTATCTGTTTCATTATAGCTTTAGCTATATTCTAGTGTTCGGTTTAAAATGTCTTACTTGTTTGTTCTCTATTTTATTTAAATGCTGGCGACAGTAGACTACTGCAGTCACTGCCATACGCGAACTTACCTCAGTTACCATAATTCAGGTAATTTGAGTCGCTTAAAAGTAACCGTAATGTTGTTTTGTGAAAGTTTGGGCTTATGTGGTTCAAAGTAAAAGGTTATGGAGTTACTGTTTTGAAAATGGTTGCCTTACTATTCGACAAGTATTCAAAGAACATTTGATTAGTATTATTATTCGATTGGGTGTCATCGCCATTCGATTCGTATTCGATTCGGTTCCAAAATTCCCTCTTCGTACACCCCTACCAAAAAACCCATTCGGACATTACATAGGGGTGAGGGGAGCCACTTGAAATAATAACGTGCACAAAAATAAGAAGATTCAGAGGATGCACTGATATAATTTATAAGTAAAAAAGTGCATGAGCAAGTAGGCCCTGGACAAAGAATTAATTACATAATAAAAATATTCAATGCTTTAGCGAAATTATCAATATTAGTGACGGATACCAATGTCTCTGGTGTTGCGAACCGGGAAGTAGTAGCTCGAGATAAAGGTCATGGTATTCCGCCGCTGCCACCAGTTGTTGAGACCGGCCTTTGCAGGCACCGTAGTCTCGGGAGGAAGATGCCGAGGCGGCATGAAGAGGCTGAAGGGAAACTTTACAGAGGTTTATTTTACATTATCTACAGAGCGAGAATCTCGCGATACAAGACGAAGGTTTCGCTACAGGAGCGGGGGCTGATTATAAACAGTTCCTTTTCCCCAGATCCGTAGATGGGGGAACGGCTCCAAATTGCGCTGTCAAATGACAGGACACACGCCACTTCCGATGGTGCCGCCCACACCCGCCCAGGTAAACGTCCTTCACTGGGGTGTTGCCACAACATTACACCAGTAGCACCAAGGTGGTGACGTGTGAAGGCCGCTGGGTGATGGGTCCCACGCTCGTACTACCGGGGCGCATCAAAAGGCACGCCGCCTCGAAGTAACCCGCCGCTCAATTAGCGGGGCGGGTTGTCATCCATGCTGACGCTCGTTGTCCCCTCAAGAAAGGTGTAGCGACCGAAAACCATTGCGGCCGTCTCGTCTGACATCTTGCGCGTCGGACTGCATGGCGCCTCACTTTCCGGCTAGGAAAGACAATACACGTGCGTGAACGTCTGTCAGAGGGCCAGCAGCCCCTCGGCGATTTGTTCGTAGAACAGGGGACGCCGCTCCTCCGTCGGCCTAGGCGCCGGTAATAACACTGGGTAGTTTATTGTAATGCGTTTATTACCTGAAGTACTGGCGAATGATGACACAAATTTGTGTGTGCGAAAAAAGGATTGTATTTATATGGGCGGCCAAGGCGCCGGAAAGTATTATGAGAAGTATTTATGCGGATAGTTAACTTTTATGACTCGAAACGTTTACTTGTTAATATACTTTGCATAGGTGTTTGCACGTGACAGTGCATTTCAAGACTTTTGTGCAGGATCAAGCCACAAATAACTATATTTAAGGACACGTCTCGCTGAAAAGTAAAAGATCTCACTTAGCAATATGTCTTCTCGCTTTTGTTGTGCTGTATTTACACAGCTAATCGGCTAGCGTCCACCAAAAGGTACCAGAAGTGGGGGGACACAAGTTCGTTGAAATGTTAAAGCACTGCTGCTTTGTGTCTAGGACGCCATGACTTGTTCAGCCATGACTGTGTGCTGAGAGATCTTCGAGCACCTGGAAGACGATTTGAACGAATGCAGGGCTGGCAGAGTGCCAAAATACTTTTTGAGCGAATACTCTGGTTTGTAATGGACACTTGCGCATAGGAGCGGCAAGACCGCCTTACATTTGCCTCTTCAGACAAGAGTTAAATAGGGCCCGCGTGCGGGACCGTACAACACAGCTCATTTTTATTTCACTGCAATTTCCACATGCCTAAATAAGATGAGGGAGATATTTTAGTTGACTTACTTTCAACATTCCCTTCAAAAATGCAATGATTCGTATTCAAGCACAGCTTCTCACGCCTTCGCCATACATCAACGCCATCCGACACGGGTTTCTCGAGGAACTACGCACGCAATAGCATCTACAGATTTCCAAAGCTAATATACAAGGCCTGCGTATACCACAGCATTGCGGACAATTTGAAAACAAAAGCAACCCGCACACAGTTTGTCTCAAACGGGTACATGACACGACATAAGAGCGAACCCGGTCATGCAAGGGAGGGGCGCCAGTTCCCATTCGGCACCCCGCTTTTTTATTTTTTTTAACGCGACACTTTCAGAAGTCCTGCCCTGATGGATGAATTCAGGACGGACGGGGCACCCAAGCGGAAGCATTTGGCTTCTTATCTACGACTCGCGTCTTCACCAGGACAGGAATCGGCCTCTATGGTACAGTATCTGATCCCCACCTCCCAAATAAAGTACGCACTCCAATCCTGGCCCAAGGACTCAAGCCGCTGCGGAACATCTCACTACTGGGGCGTTGACAGTTGTAAAGCCGCAGAGGGTGCTAGTAATTACTTGACAAGAAGAGGCCAGCCTGGGGAAACTGAACGTAAGAACGTTGAATGCAAGGATCCTAATAAGCTAAGCTAGATTAGCGGAGTCGGCCTAGAAGTCAGTATGCGTAGAATGGAATATCATTGGCCTTAGCAAGATTAGACGTACTGGGGAAAACTTGCCTGGTTACTGAACAACGGGCATGTACTTCGTTATAAATGGCTGCCTCAAAACAAATAGTATGAGTAGGATTCATTCTTCAGAAAGCTTTTGGTTCAAACATCCATGAATTCTCTAGCAGCAATGAAAGGGCAGCAACCCACTTGATAAATATGACACGGTTCCTTATGCGTTTGCCTAAGACGACTAGAAGGCGAAAAGCATCGATTTATTTTCATTCTCACTCGACTATTGTGAGCGCGACCAGTGAATGGCTCTTCATTCTCTTTACATATCATCATCACTTGTACATCTTTGTCATTTTTACATATTATCAACGGTGTGATCTAGCTCGAGGCCGGCTGAATAAAGCGGTTCCTCATACCTATATTGATCTCCCCGGGAGCTTTCTGCACTTAACGTGGTTAATGCAGTGCCTCCGGCATCGTCCAACATTTTACCAATCCATGACTACTTTTTTCGCAACATAAACACGGGCAAGAAGAAATAGACACCATATTTCTAATATGGAATGATTCAACTAACTCCCGGTTTATTTTCTGCCTTGTGTGTTGACAGAATCTTTGTGTCCGTAAAAAATGGTGTGCACCCACATGAACTGCAATGATCCACCAGATGTGTTCGTGGTAAACTACGTAATGCGGAGTCCGTGCTCCTTCAACCGGGTGTTTATACACCTTCCAGATTGCCACACATAGGATCTACCGCAACTGAAAGGAACCTGGTATACCACTCCTGTTTTGCAAGATCAGTAACATTGGCTGTGCTTTATCTGGTCGCTGTTTTTATCTGGCAGCTGTACGTGTTTATGTTGCGCAAAATGCAGTCATCAGTACCAACTCGCCCAACTGTCAGTACTCTTTTGACCAATCGCCGATGCCATTTGATGACGTCACCTTTTAACGGCGTAGTAAATTATCTCATAATGACGTCACGATGACTTCGCAAATTGTGGCGACCTGTTACGTCACGATGACGTCATTTGGCAGCAAGAGTTGCGGCAGCGAGCAAGCATATAATTTCGTCCTGACACTTCGTACAGGTTTCAGTTCACGCCTGCTGTCATCGACGGTTTGGTCGCGTCAAGTGGCATCGGCCGAAGTGACGTCACCTACTTTGACGTGACAACTTGCGCCTGCTGCTATCGACACACTGGTGAAGTCAAGCGAAGGAACAAGCGTATTTTCGCGCAAGCTCTCGAAAAGAATAAGACTAACGGGCAGAGAATCTTCTGAACCGGAAAATTGTGTGATGAAAGCCAGATACTGAAAGTAGTCGTTTTTGACGCATTTCCAGCGTGAACGATCTGACCATATTTGCATAATCGGTTGGCCTACACACCATTTGCTCCGAGTTCCTATGATGAACGAAGGCATGTTTTCGTGTGAAAATACAAAATAATTAAGGAAAGAAGTGTAGACTTAAGGGCTCGTTTTGCTTTGTTAAACACAGTATTAATTAGAACTAACAGACAAAGATGCCAAGGAAAGTATAGGGGACGCTATTAGAAGTAATTGTAATGTAAATGTGAAGAAAGAAAAGTGGACGAAAAAGATAACTTGCCACCGGCAGGGATCGAACCTGCGACCTTCGAATAACGCGTCCGATGCTCTACCATTGAGCTACGGTGGCGGTCATCCCTCCTTCCAGTTTGTAGGGTATATATGTGTATTTAAACATGGGAGCGTCAGTCAGCGCTATATATATATCCCCTATATCCCCTATATATATCCCCTATACTTTCCTTGGAGTCTTTGTCTGTTAGTTCTAATTAATACTGTGTTTAACAAAGCAAAACGAGCCCTTAAGTCTACACTTCTTTCCTTCATTCATAGCGAGGGTCTCGTTCTGGCAGACTTGGTGCCTTCAGGTAGTATGCGAGGGATTATTAGTCAGCTGCCAGCTCGTAATAAGATCACGTACTACGTGACGCCTACAGGCAAGAAAGACTGTTCCACACTCGCCATAATGGCAACAGGCAGCGCTGACTGACGCTCCCAAGTTTAAATGCACATATATACCCTATAAACTGGACGGAGGGGTGACCGCCACCGTATTCATTCCGCAATTTACTGCGCGAGTCTGTCTGGTTAGAGTTTGACCGGAATGCCTCGCCACTCAATAAGAGGCACACATTCCTGGCATCCATTTATCGTTCCACTATCATATCCTATTAGGACTTCTGTCCCGCAGCTAGAAGAAATACTCAAGGTCTTGCAACCCAAATGAGTTCTGCGGAATCCCGCAGGGTGGTGGAAGGGTTAAGAAAGGGAAAATAGACAACCACCCGTGTTGTAGCACGAAGCCACAAGGAAATCCATACGCATTTCTCAGAAAGAAAAGCTTCTTATTTGCCGAAATATTCGTCCAGGTCCGGGGTTCGAACCCGGGACCAACGCCTTTCCGGGGGCAATCGCTCTACCAATTGAGCTAACCAGGAAGCTAGGAATTGGCAGCGCGAGGGCGAATTCAGCGACAACTCGAAGCACATGGACACAAGTAACGCAAATGAGTTCTGCGGAATCTCGACCAAGAGATCTCCATCAATTTTCGGAATTTGTTCCAGTTAATTTGGTAATAAAGGCGCGAATAACCTTTTCGACGCTTCCTCACTGTAGGCATATGGTTCGAGGTAAAGGGACATCACATATGGCACGGAATTCGTAATGGTCTTTTTTTGAAGCCAGACATTTCGTAAGCGAATATTCCTTGCCCGACTCATTGTTTAATGGACCTATGCTATTCCTGCACATTCCAACGCTGTTGCGGCAGTAGAATGTATCTCTCGCACTATATAGTGCAGGGGTCTCAAACACGCGGCCCGCGGCCGGCACACAACTGCCTTCGTTCCATTTTTTTAATTTTTTTTATAAGTACGTCCTTAAGCTACATATACATCACAGGTCTAAAGCATTTTCTTGTGAGGCACCCCCGTGCGTCCATAATGTGTTGATACATAACCGTGAAAGAAAAGTCTATATTTCAGAATCGGCGCCCAGATTTTAGTCGCTTTGGAGATTGGTATAGATATGTTGTTGGAATGTCGCTACCAAATACCCTTCCGAAATAAATGGGATATATGACATATGGGAAAGGTCTTTCAAATAGCAAAATTAGGTGACATTTGGTAAAACCTATTCCCCACTGTGATGAGGTTCGTGTGGGCCCAGGCGCTCAAGTGACAAGGGATGGGACGTAGGCAAAGACAAGGACGTTTATATACAAGGACAAATACATAAATGAAGTCGGAACCGCTGCCGGTACAAATGCCTGTACAGTTCTAGTCCATGGTTCTCGCGACCCTGGCAAGCGTATCTATAGTTCACGCACGGCCACTCGACGGGCACCACTCACGCGTCGTTGCTGTCGTTGCGATCGTCCGACGGGTCGCTGGGTCCCATGGTGTGCGACGCTGCGGGGTTGCTTGGACGGCCGCGTTGCTGGGAGGTGGATGGTTAGACCCCGCGCTCGGCCACGCCCGAGGACACCGTAGACCGGCCCAGCACGCCTCGGCTTCCTGGATCGGCGGGCCCCGTAATTGCCGACTCGCCCGCAGGTCTCGACCGTGACCGCAAGCACTGTCGTCGCCTCGCGTAGCTCGTCGCCCGAGTTGCCCGCAGTCCACCCGTGGCAGGTTGGGCGCCGCAACGGACCGGTAGCCGCCACGACCCTCGGTCTGCCACTTCTGCTCGACTGCCTCGGCCCGACTTGCTCCTCGAGCGTTCCAAATCTTCTTCTGCGCGCTCGCTCACGCGCGGCGCCGCCGCGCACCACAAATGTACTTTCGTCGTCTTCTATCCAAAAATTCAGTTTTCACAAAAAAATCTCCCCCACTCATCACACCCACCTTCACCTCTCCTATGCCACTGCCCTGGACCTTGCGCGAGTAAATTTTCGTGAATGGAGACCGTTAGCTGATGCAATTTTGAGACCCCTGCTACACTGTAAAAGCAAACTAGCCGAATTGGGCGTTTTAAGGGCTTAATACTACCTTCATTTGGGACCGTACTCCCTTAGGGAGTATTAAGATCGGTGTAATAAAGTTCTGCGTCCTCAATTTTACTTCCTTGAGAAATTATGGGGATAAAAGGTGGAAGAAAGGAGGTGTTGGGACGCGTGTACGCGCGGAAGAAGCAGACACGACCGCGCGGTGTGGATCCCAAACATCAACTGGTTTTATTCAGGTTCTCTGGAGGTTCCGGAGAGCAGCGGAGGGTGGCGCTGCCTGGCGGCTTGGCTTGGCTTGGCTGCCGCCACAGCACTCCCCCCTAGTGAGTTGCCGAACGTAGTTAAAGTACAGTGTTCGTTAAAGGTCCAGGCGAGTGGGTGCTCTTGATAGCCGCCCGCTGTGCGTCAGCCGGGAGGGCACCTCGTGGACTTGGGCTGGCATTGAAGCTGGGGGTCCTGGCGATGATTCCCTTAGTGGAGGCAACACGGCATCGTCACGGTCCATGTGTGCTGGCTTGATACGGTCCAACGACACGACCTCCTCACGGCCGTTTCTCTTGATTGTGAATTGTTTGTTGCCACGGCGGAGAACTTGAAACGGCCCATCATAGGGTGGCTGAAGAGGTCGCCGAACCGCGTCGTGTCGTACAAACACATATGGGCACGATGTTAGATGTGGGTCGACGTGCACCACACGCGACCCTGGGGGCCGTGGAGGTACCGCGCGCAGTTTGCTCATGACGTTGCGTAGGCGAAGTGCATAGTCGCTGCAAGCTATGGATGCCTCCTCTGAGCCGCACGCGAAGAGCTCTCCCGGCAGCCTGAGTGTCGTGCCGTAGACCAGCTCAGCGGCGCTGCAGCCAGTGTCCTCTTTCAAGGTGGACCTTATACCCAAAAGAACGAGTGGGAGGGCCTCCACCCAGTTGTGTTCCTCCGTTGCCGTGAGCGCAGCCTTCAGCTGGCGGTGAAAGCGCTCCACCATGCCGTTGCTCATGGGGTGGTACGCTGTCGTGCGTATGCGTGAGGTGCCCATGAGCTGACTGATGGCAGTGAAAAGGGCTGATTCGAATTGTCGGCCGCGGTCTGTTGTTATCGTGGAGGGCACACCGAAACGGGCTACCCAGTGGTACAGGAAAGCACTCGCAACCGTCTCGGCAGTGATGTCCGCGATAGGGATGGCCTCCGCCCAGCGGGTGAACCTGTCGACACAGGTCAGCAGGTAAGCCTTTCCGTGGCAGGGTGGCAGTGGGCCGACAATGTCCAGGTGGACATGATCAAAGCGAGAATCCGGAGTGGGGAGTGTTCCCAGTGCTGTCGAGGTATGGCGTTGTATCTTAGAGCGCTGGCAAGCTACACATTCGCGTGGCCAGCGTCGGACGTCCCGATTTACGCCCGGCCAGACAAATCTTGCCGTCACCAGTCTTTGGGTGGCTCTAATCCCCGGATGAGACAGTCTGTGCAAGGACTCGAACACATGGCGACGGAGGCTCGCGGGCACGAACGGGCGAGTTCTACTGACGCTTGTGTCACAGCAAACCTTGTCCTCGGATCCGGGAACTGGGATCCACTCAAGATTCAGGGCAGTGGTCGCGGTCAACAGGTGTTTCAGTTCGTCATCTTCACGTTGAGCGGCTGCCAAAGCGGGAAGATCAACCTGTAGTGTGGGCATGATGGCGTTCACAGGATTCCGTGAGAGGGCGTCCGCTACCTCGTTGTCGCCGCCTTTGACGTGGCGGATATCAGTCGTGAACTCTGATATATAGGACATTTGGCGCCGTTCACGTGCTGTGTGCGTTCCACCGTCGGAGCTTAGCGAGCGCAATGCATAAGTAAGCGGCTTGTGGTCAGTGAGGACGAAAAACTCTACACCTTCCAGGAAATGGCGAAAATGTCGTATGGCAGCGTACACGGCCAGCAGTTCTCTCCCGAAGGTGCTGTAGCGGCGCTCGGTAGGTGTTAGCTTCCTCGAAAAGAAGGAAATCGGGCGCCAGATTCCCCCCAACGAGCTGCTGTAATACAGCCCCAACGGCTGTATCGGAGGCATCCACCATTACGCTCTGCGGGACACCGGACCTGGGGTATGCAAGCAGTGCGGCGTTTGCCAAAGCGTCCTTGATCTCGCAGAAGGCTTCTTTTGCTTCTTGAGACCAGGAGAGGGTGTCCGAGCCATTTCGTGAAGTGGCCAGCAGGTCGTGGAGAGGTTGAAGGATCTGGGCGCAGCGGGGATTGAAACGGCGGTAGAAGTTTACCAAACCCAGAAATTCCCGAAGCTGGCGCTTGGCGGTCGGCTGCGGAAATCCTTGCACGGCTTCAACCTTGTTGGGTTGAGGAAGAACTCCTGAGGCGGAGATGACGTGTCCAAGAAACGAGACTTGTCGCACACCAAGCTCGCATTTGGCCATGTTCACGACCACGCCATGTTCCACTAAGCGCTGGAAGACGATGCGCAGATGATTCACGTGCTCTTGCGGAGTGCTGCTGGCGACTAGCAAGTCGTCAAGATAGGCGTGGCAGAAGTTGAGGCCGCGCATAGCACCGTCCATGAACCGCTGGAATGTCTGACCCGCGTTGCGGAGTCCGAATGACATTCGGAGGAATTCGAAAAGTCCGAAAGGCGTTGCGATGGCGGTCTTCGGGACGTCCTCCGGGGCAACGGGAATCTGATGGTATGCCCGCACCAGGTCGATCTTCGAGAAGATAGTGGCACCGTGAAGCCTCGTCGTGACATCGTGTATGTGCGGTACCGGGTATCTGTCTGGAGTCGTTACCTGGTTCAGCGCCCTATAGTCCCCGCATGGTCGCCAGTCTCCCGGCGTTGACTTTGGCACCATATGAAGTGGAGATGCCCAGGCGCTCGACGAGGGTCTGATGATCCCTAGCTCCATCATGTGTTCAAATTCCTGTCGTGCGACCTTCAACTTCTCTGGAGGCAAACGGCGAGGCCGCGCGTGCACGGGTGGGCCGCTGGTGGCGATGTAGTGGCGTACCTCGTGCTTCGCCGCGGCGCTGGCTGGCGGCTGCCTCGTCAACTCGGGAAAATCCTGCAGAATGCGAGTAAAACGTTCTGCACCGGACGGCCCGAGCAGAGTGGGGGCTCAGCGGAGGGTGGTGCGAGGGATTGCCTTGCACAGTTGCCTGCGACACGGGATCGTGAAGGCGGCGGTTGCGCACGTCGACGAGAAGGCCGAAATGCCGAAGAAAGTCGGCACCCAAGATGGCG